>JAFMSR010000008.1:19270516-19333315 GCA_022818135.1 Saxidomus purpurata
TAATTGTTTCATACAAAATGTACCCATGAACACTATTGCAACATGTAAGTTTAATATAACTAACAAAAAAAAATTTAACCGAATTTTCAAAGTCAAACAAGGGCCATAATTTGTACTAAATTTATACAAGAGTTATCTGACTTGACTGTGTGACACCCCTAAAGACATTAACACAGACAGTTTCAAGTCAATATCATAAGTGATTATAGAGATATATGCATAAAAGTACCTTGCATGCAAAACTTTAACCAAATTTTCAAAGTCAAACTAGGGTCATCATTTGTCCTAAATGTAACCAAGAGTTATCTGACTTGAGTGTGTGACACATCTAAAGACACTAACAACGTTACAAGTCATTATCATTAGTGGTTACTAAGATATGTGCATGATAGTACTTTGCAAAACTTTAACCAAATTTTCAAAGTCAAACAAGGGCCATAATTTGTACTAAATTTATACAAGAGTTATCTGACTTGACTGTGTGACACCCCTATAGACATTAACAAAGGATCAAATCACTACCATAAGTGGTTACTGCGATATGTGCATAGTAATAATAATAATAAAGTCAAACAAGGGCCAAAAATTGCATTTGATTTATACAATAGTTCTCTGCTTTGACTGTGTGATACCCCTAAAGACATTAACGAAGTTTCAAGTCACTATCATAAGTGGTTACTGAGACATGTGCATGATAGTACCTTGCATGCAAAAATAATAATAATAAAGTCAAACAAGGGCCAAAAATTGCTTTTGATTTATACAATAGTTCTCTGACTTGACTGTGTGATACCCCTAAAGACATTAACGAAGTTTCAAGTCACTTTCATAAGTGGTTACTGAGATATGTGCATGATAGTACCTTGCATGCAAAACTTTAACCAAAGCTGCAACGCCGACGCCACCGCCGACGCCGACGCACAAGTGACTGTTATAGCTCTCCATATTCTCCGAATAGTCGAGCTAAAAATTATGCTTTTAACTTTTTAATTATAGTGTGTAAATATTACATATACAAGTGTAAATTCATGTATCCAAAAAAAGCATCACTCCTCGATTCTCTCTCTCTCTCTCTCTCTCTCTCTCTCTCTCTCTCTCTCTCTCTCTCTCTCTCTATGTCTCTCTGTCTCTCTGCCCCCCCCTCTCTCTCTCTATTTCTTCTACCATTTTCAAATGACTTAACCATTGTATAACTAGTGATTTGTCAGCAAGTGTAACAAGAATCTTTGAAATACATAATGCAATATGAAAATACTTTATGTGTATATATGTACTTTCAAATTGATGTATAAGTGTTTACAATGGAAATGGATGTCAAAAAAAGTTCAAAGGAAATCTACTTTAACCATGCCATTGTTTTTCAGACACTTGGAATGGAGAACATTGCGACAGAGGGTGAAGACAATGACATTCTTGGAGACTCGGACTCCTGCGTCGTCCCTGGGTATGGATTGACGGAATGGACCGAAAGTAAGTTATAAGCATCAGCACAAACGCGACTCAGTTTTCAAGAGATGTCGAATTCAGAGTCTACTTTACTTTTTATTTGCCGATTTACTTAGACACGTTGCATGTTTAACAAAGCCATACACTGTAATGCTAGTACTTCGATTTAGCAATAATTAAAAGGTAAAATGTGTACTTGTAATTGCTAAGCACTATCATTTTAATCCATGATTTGTTTGAGTCGCTGACTTGAAATCACTGTATTGAATTTAAGGTTACATGGGTTCGAACCCTACTACTGACCATGTCAATTTATGTGAGAAACTTTATCAAGTACTAGATCTTCCCAGGAAAGATGAGTAGGTAAGCTACCAGCCTAATAAAATGACCAAAATACAAAATACGGGCGTAAAAAATGGTGTTAAACTTCTAAAACATCATTGAAAAGTATTTGATCTAACCATCGCACTCATCAAAAGCTAGCCATATTCGCTATATTCGGAGTCGTTATATACGGAGTTTACTGTATCTCTTTTGCCAACCACAGAAGTAAAAGAGAACACATACGAAATATTATAGACATACCACAAGGCATGAAACACAGACACATAAGTAATTAGTTGAATCTGAGACTACCACCTTGAGCATTGATAACTTTAGGTGTAAATGATATAGTTAAACTTTTCAGGTGAAACAAAATTGCCGAGGAAGCTGAAGAAGTTCGTTCCTCGGATGCAGAAGCAGAGATTCTGTGCTAAAGTCTTCGATGAAAAGTACGCAAGGAAAAATTTTCTTTGTGCTATCAATGACGATCTCACAGCAACCTGCAAGGTACTCTATTTTGTCTAGTTAGTAATCTATGCTTATCAAATCTATACTAAAGGCATACATGTATAACTACCCTTATTGTTAAACTGTAAATATTTATAGTTTATAGAGTAGATAGATGGTTGTTGTACATGACACACCCTTGACAAGGTAACAGTTATGTGAAGCCATATCAAAATCGATATATGCATGTGGAAGATACTATTCAGAAACGAATCGCATGTAATAGTGTTTGAGCTCTAAGTGTGACCTTGACCTTGAGAGTAGCTGACTAGCTTTTGTACATGTCACATCCTTTGAGTTTGGGTAACAATTGTGTTATATCAAAGTTATATCAAAATCAGTCCGTGCAAGTGGAAGAAACAGATCGAAAAGAAATTGCACGTAGTAGTGTTTGGACGCTAAGTGTGACATTGACCTTGTGAATACGCGGCGGTTTGTTGTGCATGCTACACCCTTGAGTATGGGTAGCCATTATGTGAAGTTCCATGAATGTGGAAAATACAGACCTAAAACGAAATTTTGGACAGACGGACGGACGGACGGGCAGGACTGACGGGAGCCTATAATCCCTGACTAACAACGTCATATCAAACCTAGGCTATAACTTCAATGTATAGTCCAAAGTTGACAAGTGACTCTAGTGTATTTTAAGTATTACTAACATCGTTATTAGATCTTTCGTCTGACTGAATATCATTTTATTACATACAGTTTGATGGTGGCACCCCCCTGCTCTGTGAAAAGGACGGCAAAATGAAACTGTATGGGTTATCGTTCGGAGGAACCGTGTACTGCGACCAGGGTCTGAGCTTCTTCACCAGAACTTCAACCTATTATTCCTGGATAAAACGTAACGCTAATATTCTACAAAAATCAACCTGATTGTCGGATCGATATAACTTCCAATTGGAATAAAATCGTTTCACGAAGAAAACATGAATGCATGTTATCTGAATGGTAACAGTGTATTTTAAATAAAATTTGCATGTCAAAGCATTGTATTACTTTATTTTGTCAATCTTCTGAAATATATACATGTATGACGAATTTTGAACTCTCAAGATTTTGTTTTCAAGGGGGGGGGGGAATACTCTACTGCTGGGAAATTGTTTGCTCAAAACGGTAAAAATGAGCATGATGTACATGCACGTAAAATATATAAATGCAATTTGCTAGAATAATATATCGAACATAAAACGCAAACATAGCAAACTTTTTAAATAAGAATACTGTCCGCCAAACTAAATGCTGTTTTACCGACTTTTGCTGGACTTTAACAAGAAAACGTTGATGCTTGGTGGCAATCATTGCAATTAGTTGAGAAAATATTATTGAGAGGTATTTAATTTGTACCCAGTTTTAGGGTATGCATTTAAAATCACTAGGCATGCACTTCTTTGTCACTAGACCATACAGTAACTTAAAAAAGAAACAGCTTACTAAATATTAAAACTATGGCAGTTCAAGCTACGTTTTAAAGTTAAGAAACCCAAGAAATTGATAGAAAACAAGTCGGCCATGATTGCCCTACATCTTCAAACTATTACGGAGGTCTTATTTTGAAATGATTTTCATCTGATCATGCGTTTCGGGACAATCCAATCAGGCATAGATAAAAAATAACCAAGGCCTAATCAAAGGAGATAATCTGATTAGATCTTTTGAAAATGCTGGCAATGTTTTAAATGACTGGTATAAAGTGATTTGAGAAATCAAGTTATACATCACCACTGTACATATGATGGGAAGTCACCACCAAGATTGCGTATACTTTCGATTAGTGCAAAACATGGCTATTCAGACGGTGCTTCTTCATTGTTAAACGTGGGAGTTTCAAGAAATATCATTGCTCAAATTTTGAAATAAGGTCGATGGATTTTAGGAGATTCTCTGTGTTTTTTCAAGCGATTTGATTTATCAAAAATGATGCCGCTGGAGTATGTAGCAGAATTTCCTTTACATTTGGAAAAGTAGTCGATTTACATGATATGTATGAAGAGAAATCTTTCAAACCAAACATCTTCTCAATCACAAATGACCAGATACTTCCAATGACTTTTAATCAAACTTTAAGTAAATTGTCTCTCGAAATATTACCTCTAAGAAGGGCTTAATCTATGAACCACTGTTGAATTCAGGCGAGCAACATAGGGTAATCCACATGGCCCTTTTGGTTCAAGCTAAGCAGTCAAACAAGTTGTGGATCGTATACTGTAAAATTGGTAAGGAAAATTTTGTAATACTTTTAAGTTTATCTTGTTTTGCTTTCGGGCTTGTTATAAATGCTTACTGAGTAAAAAATCGGTCATGTAAATTAAATACAATTTGCAACAATAACAAATCTTTCTACTCTCTATTTTATTTCGTTTTAAAATTTTGTAAGATACAGTTAACCGTGTCAGAATTTCTTAAAATGAAAATTGTTATGATTAAAATGGTATGCCTAAATATGTATATGTTATAAGAGAAACTAAGTTTTAACAATATACAGTCTGGACGACTAGATGTTCAGTAATGGGTCAATAATTAAACAATGCTATTTTGACTAAGTAAAGCAATATAGTCATACACGCATGTAACAAAACCCTGACCAGAATACTCCGGTAAAGTTCGATTATCGGCCATATTAATAGTTTCTGTTATGAACATGAGGTTCAGATCGAAATATCCGTCACCGAGTGAAACTGTTTTGGCGGGAACGAGGCTCTGTCGACTTCCCGCAAAACAATTACACGAGATGACGGATATTTCCATCTGAGCCAAATGTCTCATGATGGAAACTTTTTCTTGCATACCGTTTTGCACTTTAAAGTAGATTTCTAAATGCAAACTTATCAAAATGATGAATTATCATAATAAACAAACGATTTTCCGACGCTGTGTTTAGGAAAGTGACGTCACAATGTTATGTTAAGTCATTTGTAATTCACGAGAGTCGTCTTGCATATAAGAATGATCAAACCACTTCCCTCAAATTTAAACAGATACCCTATAGAACACTATTTACACTTGATCGCATCCAGAATCATATTTAGGCAGAAAAAGTATGAGGGTGTGATCATGGTCAAGTTTGAGCGAGTGAGCCGGAATTATGGCCCATGATTTATGATGTCCTTTATAACCATTTTTATATTATAAAACTCTCAAATTACGATCAGATTAGCCATAGGATCGTATTTACACGAAGGGTGTTTGTCTGTAAAAGCTTGTGCCAATTTAGGTCCGGGTTAGACCAGCCCTGATGTACCCTTGATTGATCAAAATATATCATATTTACTGTTAACACTCGAGCAACTTTATTTCTTCAAGTGCCAAATCCATGTGATATTTAAGCATAATGTCTAGGTCATGAAGACCTGTTTTCAATTTTAATTCCTAATAACGAAATTGTTCAGGGTTCCGTGGTCTGGATTTATCAAAAGATATTGTAACTATATCATAGAAAAATATGCATATATAATTCATATTGTTTGTTGGGTCAAAGGTCAATGTTACAGTTACCTGAACTTTGAAAACATTTCCGCTCAACATTTTGAGATCGATTATCAACAGCTGTCTTTAAACTTCAGAGGATGATTGGTCTTACCTACATTTTTTGGGTCAGTAGGTCAAGGTCATAGTGACCACATTTCCTGATCCAGTTCTATATTAATCTTTTATTGGCATACTTTATATTCAAAACATGTTTTACTACTATCTATACGTTATTGTGTTAAAAAAATAAAAAATCGAAATTTTCACTGGTACTATAATATATAAAGGTTCACAACGCGAGCGTGACGCTATGGGAGCTTACTCGGCAAACGTGTAGAACATTTGAAATCGGAAGTTATACGTTTGCAGCCTTAGTACAAACGATCGTACATAGTTGACATTTAACGTCTTCCATAAAAAGTACATTGACCACATAAATACCTTTGAAATACGCAGCACAAGTCTGTGCGAACGATTTGTTTCATTTTACACTGACGATGTCAATATTGGAAGACATTTTGACACGAGGGGTGACAAAAACAAGGAACACGCTCGCTTACTGGACTCGTGGTAGGTATCAATTCACTAGATCGCTCCATGTACTGTCGAGCTATGCTGTGGGTTGCTATACAAACTATATCAAAATAACAGCAAAAAGGTAGTTATCACTGTTTTCGGTAATTGTATCATTGGTAAACAATGAATTATGATCTTCGACGTTTATGTAATAGTAAACATCCAGTTGATATAGTGTTTTTCTATTATTTCTTTATTTAGATTGCTTGAAGTCCCGGCTGACCCTATAATTTCTACCCAGGTGAACTTGCCATAACTCTGGACTGGTTCAGCTCTGTTATGAAAAGACCCCTTGGTTCTTTTACGTCCACATTGTACGTGATACGTGTACATGATATCAACTATTCAAAACGGTGATATGACCGTTTACCCTTTTGAAAGGGGATTGCACCTATTGCAAAAGATGATACTATCCATTCGAATGGTTGAACAGGTTATATCAGCTATACCAAGGCAATAGTTGATATTTTTATTTCAATAGGTTTTTTAACATATTTTTTCTAAGAATACATATACTGGGTGAGCTCTTTAATTTAATTGAAGAAGTATCCACTTATTCAAAGATATCTTCAAGTATTTGAGTACCGTATACCCCCGTTCAAAAGGAATATGAGGTATCACCTAGTCAAATCGACGATAGCATCCGAATTGAAAGGATGGTATTTACACTACGAAATAATGAAACATTTCACTAGATGGGTGTTAAGTAGAACACTTGTGTCGCCCTCTTAAACTTTGTCAGAATAACCGATAATTTTGTGTCAAAATCCACGTACAAAAAGGGACACAATTCAATATAACCTTGACCTACAAATTTGGGGGCATCACGACCCTTTTGTGATAAACATTGCAATTTCAATGTTTGATACAGAAATCTTAAGAAATGGCGAAGGTATACCCAGTGTTGGGTTTTCGTGACAAAAACTAAAATAGGTCATAACTCTGTCAAATATGACCTTGACATACACGATTTAGCGGCATCCCGACCCTTTTGTCACAAGCAATACAAATTGAAAGTTTGATGAAGACATCTTAAGAAATTGCAAAGTTACAGCCAAAATCTAAGGACAAATGTCAAATGTGATTTTGACCTACACAATTTGGAATCATTACGACCGCTTTGTAATAAGCAATACACTATTTCACACTAACTAGGGTAATGATATTGATAATTCAAGATATATATTTTTTATTGCTGTAGAAGGCTGCAATGAAATATTTATAAGGTATGTGTATTGCTTTTATGTATCTAAATGTGCATCCTTCGTTAAATAAAAATATCATTATTAGTATAACATAATTCAAAAGTTTGATTAAAAAACTTAAGAAAGGGCAAAATTAGCCCTAGGTACGTTTTTGTGACGGACCGACGGACTGACGGACAAAGCGATCCCTATTTTTCGCATTTTGTTCGAAAAGGCGACACGAAAAGGCTGTATCACTTATTTCAATAAGAGATATCATACATTCAGATAGGTGATTAGAGCTTTTGAAGTTGGCAATATTCAATTTTAAAGGGATAAAAGTAACAATACCTATTCAAATAGTTTTACAAAAAGGATCATGATTCACTCGCTATGGATTCGACCTCCTTCGTTATAAGACCAAGTAAAAAAACGCGAGGCAAAGTGGTTAATGCACAAAAGTACTAGAGCAACGAGTGTCACACACCAATCTTTGGCTATTGGCATTACTCACAATTTGGCTAAGTAATCATAATGTTTTGACAAAAGTGACTTGGTATTGCAGTTAGGTAAACCAAACTACCTAACGTTTTTAAAAACGTAGTATACATTAGTATGTATGGTAGTCCTACTGGGGTCTTGACAACTGCACACGGTAAGACATCCTACATACATAATAGGTGGTATCATCAATTCATATAAGTGTTATTCCCTTTAAAAAAGGGATAACACCATTTGGAATAGGTGATATCACCCATTGGAATAATTAAAATCAATTAATATATTTTTTAAAGGAAAACATTTTACCAACTATTTTCATAGGTAAATACCCATAGTTTATATCGCCTATTTAAAAGGAAAACATGGTATCAGCTATTCCAATGGGTGATATTACACATCCGAATGGGTGATACCACCCAGTCTATATTTTCATATACTTTAGGAAAGGTGTGGTATAAAATTTCCAAAGGGGAAAATGTGATATCAATTCGAATAGTTGATATCACTTATTAAAGAGAAAATATGGTATAATGTATTCGAATGAGTTCTATACTCCATTCAAAAAGGTGATAACACATAGTCTAGATGTATTCATAGACGAAAAAGGTGATGTCACCAATCCGGAGGTGCCGTGTTCAAATCTTGGTCGGGCAATGACAAGTTAAGTAACGCTTTTAATAGTTTCCAACCCGTCACCATGAGGTAGTGTCACGTGTTTTGGTTCTGTACAATATGCACGTAAAAGAACCAAGGGGTCTATTCATAACAGAGCTAGGGTCTTGTACCCGAATTCCCTTGATGCTACATCTGTCTCTTCAACCTGCGCCAGTCCAAAGTTTTAGCAAGTTCACCTTGGAAGAAAATCCAGGGTCGGCCGGGACTTTAAACAATCTCAATGAAGAAATTTTCGGCTTCGCCTTGACGTCATACTGACCAGTGAACCAATCAGATTATCCGGTCGCGTTCATTTCTTCATTCGGTAAAAGGTGAAAACTCGGTCTTTACCGTAGACTCATATGCAAGTTTAACTTTATTTTAAACGAAACAAAAAACTTTTAACAACATACTATTATTATAAATCCAATTTGACAGTTACACGGCAATAGTAGACCGTCGTCTTCTTTCGTTTTTATTCTTGGGTTTTGAGCATTTCAAAATTAAAGATGCATAGAGACAAGCGATGAAAGCCGAAGAATCACCTTTCCCGAATGTAAATAATTTACCAGTACCCAGATGTGCGAAGCCGACAATAGTAGAGAAAACTATATATCTACTGCGTGTATACTACTACATAAACGTCGAAGATCATAATTCATTGTTTACCCTAATATACAATTACCAAATATCAGTGATAATTACATTTTTGCTGTTATTTTGATATGTATAGCAACCTACAGCATAGCTCGACAGTACAAGGAGCGATCTAGTGAATTGATACCTACTACGAGTCCGGTAAGCGAATGTGTTCCTTGTTTTTATCACCTCTCGTGTCAAAATGTCTTCTTATGTGGACATCATCAGTGTAAAATGAAACAAATCGTTCGCACAGACTTGTGCTGCTTATTAAAAAGGTATTTATGTGGTCAATGTACTTTTTATGGAAGACTTTAAATGTCCACTATGTACGATCGTTAGTGTAAAGGCTGCAAACGTATAACTTCCGATTTTCAAGTACTCTACAAATTTGCAGAGTAAGATCTCATAGCGTTACGCTCGCGTTGTATACCTTTATACAATGAAGCGAAAAAGAAACGCAGGGTAACAAAAATGCAATATTGGTGCGGTGTACCAACATTGTGTGTTCACCCAAAATCTGTGATCACCTTAGCACACCCAAAAGCCCTTTTTTACATATGTGATACTTTAGCGAAATGCACCAGTGGGACATCACCCCTGTCTGAAGGATTTTGTTTACATTCTGTCAAAAAACAATATTTTCGATAGCCACAGAACACCGTAAAATAATCAGAAAATAATAAACATTTTTGTAGTTCAACCATTACTTTCGATTTTAATTCTAGAAAACTTTGTGCTACTAACATTTAAACCAATCAGAGACCACAGATATCTAATAGGTCCGCAAGTTCCCTACACAAATTGGCTGGTTCCAAGTCCACCGATTTAGTGAAGTCATACCAAAATATTATGTTATTTCTCGCGAAAACACATTCCACTTTTTATATTGAATTGTTAATTCTTTCAATTATGGTATGGCTTATATAAGTTCAGAGGGTTCATTAACTGATTTGCTCATGAAAGATAGAGTCTTTATACTACTTAAGATAACGTCTAATACATTCCTTCAAATCACCACCTTCGTTTACCCTTCAGTATATATTATATGAACCAGTGAAATTGTTTTTTGCAATGTTTTATTTTTTAACACAATAACGTATAAATAGTAAGAAAAAAAATGTTTTGAACATAAAATATGCCAGTATAAGTTTAATATAGAACTAGACCAGTGCCTATGATAGTAACCTGTTGGCTTTTTCTTGATAGCATTCAATAAGATTTTCACAAAACTTACTCAGAGCAGCCCAGTCAGTCCAATAGACGATGGTAGATCGATACAGGCCCTTTTTCCTCTTGTTTTATCATAAAAACAATCTGATATCTAGTCCTATGATATTGATTAGTGAATGTGTTCAGGTGTTCTGATAAATCCCAATTCTAGGCAGTGCCTTATTTAAGAAATAATCTATCGCTTGGAGTGCTTTATCGAAATTGAAGCATGTGCCTGGCGGAATAATTACGCAGGCACATTACCGACGGGAAATGCTTCAATTTCGATAAAGCACTCCAAGCCATAGATTATTTCGATTCTTATAAGCCGAATTTATGAAAATTATCGTAACTACTACGGACCTTTTTTCAGTTCGGCGGTAATGTGTAAAATAGCATAAATAGTGGCTGTTGGAATTCACTCCCCTACTCGGGCAACCAGTCAAAATATCATGCATAACTATATTATACAAACTTATTTTAATTTAATCAACTTATACATAAAATATTAAAAAAATACCCGACTGTGACACTATGCAGAAGACGTCAGATTCAGAACCTAACAAAGCAGACAATCGATTTAAAAGCGAACCGTTAATCTGAACTGTACAACGTTTTAACGTGGAGTAATGACGTCAGTGTGATGACGTCATCGTTTTCATTCATTGTTTTGTCTCCCGGAATCAAAACATTGTATGATGTTAATCCTGAATTTTCTTAGCCTTTTTAAAGGAAAACAAGGTGAAGGTATTCTAAAGCTTACTTGACGCAATCAAAAATAGTATTTAGGTTCTTAAACACAACTATTTCATGCGACTGATGTGTTTACACATATATCATTTCTATTTTTATATTTTATTTTCTGCGCGGGAGTAAATTAGAAAAGTCGGAAGGAGCTACTTCCATGTCCGAAACTCCGCCTTCTTTTCCGAGTGCTTTAATCATATTAATGCACTCGAATTGACTATAGAAATATACCATAGGCATATTAGAATTTATATTAAATATTGTATTCCATGCACTTAATTGTTTTAAACGAGTCATTTTTTATGTAAATGTAAACAGCAGATTTTTTCTTGCATATCAGACGGAATTTCCGGTGATTTTACCTATGCCGGAGAAATCCTTCTCAGCACCCCTCCCATGCCGGACGACTCTCGTGAATTACCGGTACTTGCGACGTAACGTTATAAACATTGTGACACCACTTTCCCAAACATAACGTTTGAATATCGTTTGTTAGTTTTTATATGATAATGCATCAGTTTGATTGAATTTGAAATCTACTTTAAAGTGCAAGACTTTTTTTTATTTGATAATTTGTACAGATTGAAATATCCGTCATCTCGGAAAACTGTATTGTGGAAACTCGGCAAAAAATCAGTTACCCTAGGTGACGGTTTTCGATCGTGACCGCATGCTCATGACAGAAACTTTTATTCTTGTATTTCGAATCGGCATTTCCAGTGATTTGCCCATGCCGTTTCAATTTGTTACAAGTTGCTCTTATTTTACCAAGAAAGATGTCCTACAAGCGGAAATGACATTTATTTATACCAAAAACGTTCATTACTTTACTTTGTAAATCAATGTACATGTAAGATATATAGAGCAGTATATTTTTTTCAGTGATATTGCAAAAAAAGTTCCTAGCAACGTTCTTTCGTGAATAGCGACTAGAATACAAAAGATATTAATATGCCAACATTTTTTTAGATTGAATAGAACACGGTTCTATCATTATCCTTTACCACTTCATTACTGTACTGTAGCATGAGAAAAGACAAGAAGATGCATTTTCTGCAGCTTTTATATGTCTAAGTGTCGGAGAGCAAGTGAGCGCATAAAAGGACCCGCCACTATGAACGCATCACCTGGCAGTTCCCATATTGGTCAACATTCGGAACAAAGAGACAAACAAACTCATAGGAGCTGGTGTATTGCTCAGACCTAAAGTGGTTCTCTTGATAGGATTCAATTACGTTAGGTTAAAGTAAGTAAACATTTAACTGCTTTAAATGGGTTATTTTTGCCAGGCCAAACTTTACAGAAATTGCTTCAATATAAATCATGAGCAAACATATATTTTAAAATTCGACTTCTTAGATAATCGGATATGCGTTTTTTTATTTTCGATTATTTTGTAAAAAGTAGCGAATATAAAATTCTTCCTTCATGGATCTTTTGAATTCACGAGACACGTAAAGCCAGCTTACTTCGATATCACAAAAGAAATTAAATCAATTTTAACTTTTAATGCAACATATAGATCTATATCGAATTCAGACCTTCGGATATTAAAGTTGTCCTGGGAGAGTATGACAGGACGGATGGAAGCACGCGACAGGAAATTGACGTCGAAAAAATAGTAGTTGTAAGAATTTGTTTTCCAATATTCTTCTACATTATGCAACTGAAATTATATTGACCTTACAGTGTGTATTGATTATATCGTTGTCTTAT
The DNA here is from genome assembly GCA_022818135.1 of Saxidomus purpurata. Taxonomy (NCBI): domain Eukaryota; kingdom Metazoa; phylum Mollusca; class Bivalvia; order Venerida; family Veneridae; genus Saxidomus; species Saxidomus purpurata. The sequence continues at coordinate 19,283,497 of JAFMSR010000008.1, forward strand.
TCTACCTGTACCTTTTAGCGCACTTTTTCAAGTGTTCATGGTGGTTGGACTGCCGTTGTCCGTCCGTCCGCATTCACATTTGCTTCGAATGAAAAGAATTCAATTCCACTGAAACGAATAACTTTAAAACCCTTTTTGTTTGAAAACACTAGACACAGAGCTTAGATATTTGGCATGTAACTTCAAATCTCAAATCATGAACCCCAGGTCAAAATTGCCCACATCCTGAGATCCTATATTTAACATAGGTTATAGAAGGGAAAACTTATAAAATCCACTCCTCTCAGCCCATAAGGCCAAGAGCTTTGACATGAGCTAACCGACCTATTCCAAAATTATTAAATCATGACCCCAGATCAAAATTGACCCCGCCCTAGGGTTCCATGATTTAATATAGGTTTCTTTAGGAAAAACATTTAATTTCTTTCTCTGAAACAATAAGGTACAGAGCGTAGAAATTTGGTGTGCAACATTGTCTAGTAGACCTCAGTCTGCCAAGTTTTCTTCGAATCTTGCGCCTAGGGTCAATATTGGACCCGCCGAGTGTCACTTGTTTTACATAGACTTATATAGGAAATTCTTTAAAACCCTCCAAAACCAAAAGGTATATTACTTAGATAGCTGGTGTGTATTATGATTAGTAGACCTCTACCGAGTTTGTACAGTGCAGTGACTTCCTAAGGTTTATGTCTAAGTAATTAACAACAGTTGACTTCTATAGTAATCACTGACCTTCTCCAATAACCAGTGATTTTCTTAGCAACAATTGACTTCCCCTGACAGTTGGTGACTTTTAGCGACCGGTGACAACGTAAGCAACAAGTAACTGTTCCTAGCAATATCACATTTTATTACATACAGTTTGATGGTGGTAGCCCCCTGCTCTGTGAAAAGGACGGCAAAATGAAACTGTACGGGTTAGCGTTTGCAGGAACCGTGTATACCATCTGGTATGCAAGATATTTCGATCTGAACCTCGTGCTCATGACAGAAACTATTAGTCTGGCACCCCTCCAATGCCAGACGACTCTCGTAAATTATTTGTGACGTAACGTCATAAAAATTGTGACGTCACTTTCCAAAACACAACGTCTTAATATTGTCTGTTTATATGATTATGCATCATTTTAATAAGTTTGCACTTAAAAATCTACTTTTAAGTGCACAACGCTTTGCAAGAAAAAATTAGTCATGAGGCATTTGGTTTAGATGGAAAAATCCTTCACTTCGAGTAACTGTTTTGTTGCATTGCCTCGTTCCCACTATTACAGTCACCCTCGGTGACGGATGTTTCGATCATGACAGAAACTATTAATCCAACCCAGCTCAAACATTTCCAGTAAACTCATCATATCAAAAAACAAAGATCGGAGCAGTAAACGAAGATAACAAATGTAAGTTTTCGTGAAAAATGACCATTTCGCTTATATTGAAATTAAAACATAAGATAAGGACAATATAAACAATTTCCATTAGATACAATACGGTAACGCACATTCAAATCCTACACGAAATGGCAATAGTATTAGAGTGTACATTAAGGCACGTTTAATAGAAATGAAACATTACAAAGTACGGGAGATACAATGAGGTTATTTTACATAGTCGAGTACAATAACCGCATTCTGTTGGACGAGCAGATATACATACCTGCGAAACCTAATCGGACGAGGCATTAGCCATGGGAGATACATTGTTCTTTGCAAAATCTATGTGTTGTCTTTTTGGTGATATTTACAACAGAATTTTCATAAATAAAAACAAACAGCCCCGAGTTGAAGTAAATAAATTAAAGATAAAAAACGAATGTGGAGGATGACCAAGTACAAAATAACTCTCTATTTAAGTGGCAACGATTGATCATATCCTGCGTTATTTGTTAAGAGAATGATTAACTTCCTCACTTCCTGGTTCGCCGACATCTAACTTTCTATTTCATCAGGCATTGTTTCCATTTCTTTTGTCCCCTTTTTATGCACAACTATTGAAAATGGATAACTTGATTTTCTTTTTATTAAACGCATGCTTTTTAACAATTTGTGTATCAACAGAGCGACAGGAATTCAGGGTAGGTCACAATTATTTTATTTATCGGTCATAGTCTCAGTTGTACAAAGTCAACTGTATGTCAGTCTATAATACTTCCGAGATAACATGCCTTGGAACACAGAATGAGCGAGCATTTCAAGTGGTAAACTGGGCTCAAAGCACTTCCGTAAGTTATTCATCGATGTGTTTTGAAGATTCAAGTAAAAACACATTGAACGATTCTTATTTCAAATAAGTACAATAAGCAATTTCAAACCTTGTTCATGCAGTTGTTAATAATTAGATTTCCGTTATGTCATCTCCTTGCTTATTTTTTATTGAAAATTATTATTGACGCGGTCTTCTTATTTTTTATCATTGTTTCAGTTCCTGAAAACTGTGCTCTCGAATGTGAGCATATCTTTGATTTAGTCTGCGAAGACATCTTGGTAGGCATTAATGCTTTCTAAGTGGCCAATATCCAACAATTGCGCTATAAATACGGTCATACATTTAATTGTTCTTTTCTGTAGTCTTTAGATGGAAGAAACTTCAATTTCACAAACTGTAATAATAGAAAGACGGTGCCACTGTTCGTTGACTACCTGAGCTTGGAACCGGATCCTATCAGGTTTGATGATAAAATTACAATCGCAATACAGTTTCATCTAGATAGAGATATTGGAGTCAGTCCCAAGAAAATAGAGGTAAACAGATACATTTAAAATACATTGTTATTTTTGGAAAATCTCATTTCTCAGCTCATTTGCAGGAAAAGAATTGTTCGGCATATATTTTTTTTACTTTTTACTTCTTTCTTAACCTGAACAATCCTGTCCACTTAAACAATCTATATGTGTCACGTCACTATAACATTGTCATAAACTGTTAACTCTCTTTTTTGTATGTCAGGTTGACATAAGTTTTAGGGTAAGGACAAAGACAGGATACACGGAGTTGTGTGACCTCATCGGAGAAAGGGCGTGTCATTATAATGACTTCTGCGCAACATTAGAGGAGTACATGGAAAAGACGAAATGTCCACCTGAAGTACCTAAAGTTTACCAAAATAACTGCTCTTGTCCTTTTAGACAGGTGCGTATCTTTCATATTGTCTCGGAAACATATGTCTACAAATGTATATAGATAAACAACATTCCATGTGTATTGAAGTATTACGGTAAATGGCGAGAACGCATGGGCCACGTTATATTCACAAGGAATTTCGTTTGGGTGCGACAAAAGCTTAAGGGTTGTTGAGCGACTTATATAGACTTAGGAAATTATGCACAATTTATTAAAGCGGAATAAATTATGCCACTGTGCATGCTTGTATACTTCACCCGAATATCAAATGCTAACTGAACATTAGTAGGAAATGTTTTTTTACTGTTTCTTTGACAGAAAAGGTATGAAGTTCCACCTCTGACTTTTAAGTTGCCTAAACTTTCGTTTGAGGTTCGAGGTACTTTCGCAATGACGATTCACATACAAGAGCAAGGCAATTATTTGGGGTGTGTTGAGATTCAGTTTTGTATAAGGTAAAAACTTTTTAGTCATAGGTAATACTTAAAGATCCATGGTGTAAACGAAACCAAAATATGCAAAACGATAATAGTGTAAGTGTTAATTAGCAGGTCAAATGCAGTTTTATGTCGCAGTTTATTTGATAGAATAGTTAAGAAAATGGAAACGGTAGGAATTTTAAAACCATATCTATTATATATAATAATACCTCAATAGAAATAATTATAAGTTTCCCCGCTAAATTTCTAAATCGTACCTTCGGCATTTTCATTTATGTTTGTAGGAACTGCAACCCGTTGGGACTCTGACTTGTCGTCGAACCCGATAACATCATTGTAAAACTTAAATATTTTTGACGGAAAGAAATGAGAATTGTTCGGCAGTTTGACATATTTTAATCAACTGGAGTACCAAATCGTTCACCATGCATGTTATCACATGTACCTCTACGTATAGTATTCCATGTTATTAGGGGTACTTTAAATTTTGGTCTTGTTAGAAATATTTGTTGAAACAAATGTATGTGTTACAGCTGACTGCTTATTTTTGTGTAAATTACCATTGTTTGTGCTTAATTATCATTTGGTAGTATAGTGTCAACATTGATATTCTTTGATTCAATATGACAAGAATGAATACTTTTGTCTTACAAAAAGAGAAGTTTTACCATAGAGATGGATGTAATTTATTACCGCTTCCTTCAGATCTAGGGTTTGCTGGTTAAAGAAGTTGTTTTTTGTTGAACTTTCACTAAATCATATACATATCTTACATATATGCATAATTTTCTATCAAATAGTTACAACATCGATTTATAGATTAAGACCACGTAACCATGAACAAATTAGTTATCTGGAATTAGAATTGAGAATAGTCTTGTTGACCTCCTTAACATTATGCTTGAATACCACATGGATTTGGCATTTGAGGAAATAAAGTTGCTCGAGTGTAAACAGTAAGATATGATATATTTTGATCAATCAAGGGTACATCAGGGCTTGTGTAACCCGGAGCTAAATTGGCACAATATTTTACAGACAAACACCCTTCGTGTAAATACGATCCTATAGCTAAGAGTATCTTACTTTGAAAGTTATATAGTATACAAATGGTTAAAACGGATATTTTCATAAATCAAGGGCGGTATTTCCGCATCACGCGGTCAAAATTGACCATGATCACACACTTTTTCTGCCTAAATATGATTCTGAGTGTGATCAAGTGTAAATATTGTTCTATAGGGTATCTGTTTGATCAATATGGCCCATAATCGAACTTTACCGAAGTGTATTGGTCAGAGTTTTTGTTACATGCTTGTATGTTTATTGTGTTTTTACAGGAATGTCTAGTCAAATTGATCAGTCATTTAAGTGTATTATGTATAGGTTGTATAAAAATGAGTTAACTTTTGAAAAGTATCTCGATGGTTTACCTATAAATCTTGCTATTACAATGTGCAAATTCAGAACACTAAATCATAATAACCTATTAAAAAAGGTAGATTTTTAAATTTGGAAAGAAACCAAAGATTATGCACAAATTGGAAAAGTATAGGGGACGAATTTCACTATTTATTTGAATGTCCCAATTTTCTTGATGTTAGGAAATCTTATCTATCTAAGTATTACTATAGAAATCCAAACTCTATTAAACTGAAAGATTTAATGTGTACAAGTAACAAAACTAAACTGGTAAAACTTGCCTTCTTTTGTAAAATTATTCTATCCAACTTCAAAAATTAACTCATTCTCCTAAATTTCTGTACTTTATAAAGATATCACACAGAAATCTACATCTATATCTGTAATTTACAGAATTGTGTATTTGTTCCTCAAAATATCACATGTTAATTGTAGCTAGGATATAACGAATGTACATGTTTATATGATCACATGCTTGTAATAAGCCTTGATCTGAAATAAAAACTTGAAAACTCGAATACCTTGCTTTACTTAAATGTGTCAACAAACATACATACAAACTATGTACACATACATACACTCGTTCATATACATGTATATATATTACTATTACACCATCATTTTGATACTGGTATACACCAGCAAGTAGGTTACAAACACATGATATTTAAGTATAATCTACAAATTTATGTTGTACTTTCAACCACAAAATTCCTTCATGACTATTGTCTACAACCCAAATATCAAACACATCCAGCATTTGGTATTTACTAGAAATCCAACACCCAAAGAACCTTTTCTAGCATTTTATGTTTATTTTACGGTTTAAACCAAACTAAGCATAACCGACAGTGTCTAAGATATCATCATTAAGTAAATGAGTTTCTGCTGGTGCTTAAATATCCAGATTCTTATTACATTTGTAACAGCACATGAAGTTGTCTGTATTTGGGTTTTTATTTCATCATCTGACATTCCAAAACCCGGCTGATGTTCAACGAAAACTAATGACAATTCCAAATCAACCGGTGCATATACACATCCAACCACTGCACTAAGGTTCTTATATAGTCAGATCTACACTGCGATAATACATTGACTTCTATTTTCCTAGCAATGTTGAATATCACAATATTCTCTTGTGTCTAAATGTTACGGCAAATGTACATTCCTTTGCAAAGTTTTCACAAAATTATACACGTGTAGACAAAACCTTGCCTTCACGTTAGGTCCGTTTTTAAAAACGTCCATTTCTGGGCGCGATGTATTAATGGGACACCTGCGGTTGGTTTCAACTAATGCTAACAGTTTTCTATCATAGGTATGTTTCTGGGCAAATTATCTCGGCTAAATTCAAAACAAGTCAAATTGACCCGATAAGTCTTAAGTCAATGCCCTGGAATTGTTAACTTGCACTATCGTAATGTGCTTCGAATACAATAAGTTAGATAAGATATTTGCTCCTTGTACACTAAAATTATTGTCCTGCTTGCAATAATTTTTCATTTGACAGATGTAATGAAAAACCCTTAAATTAGAAGGTTAAATTTACTTTGCGTGTACAATACAACTGATAACATCTTAAATGCTTCGTATTTTGAATTCCCCCAAGGTGAAATATTTCAATTTAATCTAAATTCATGTAATTTAATAATAATGTACATGTTTAACGCCAGTTTGAAGTCAATCAGTTTTTTAAGGAATATTGTGTACATGATCATTTCCTCTTGGTCCGTGAGAATCAAATCTGCGAACCCCAAGTCCCTCACACGATGAAAATACCATTTGCAATGTGAATACGATAGTCTAATTAAGCGTGGCGTTTCTGTGTACTACTGAACTCTGTTGTAACCTTGTTTGATTGAAATGATACAGACTTAATATTCGTATCAACTTTGTATATTTTTCAGACGGTACACTGACGTTCATGAAAAGCGAAATAAGGAAACTGATATACATAATGCTAAGATACGCACGACAACTATATATTACTTGGTACTAGTATAAACGCTGATGATCTTCGAAAACAATAAAATCATGTTCGTAATGTAAATTGTTGTCTGGTCCTGTTATATTTGAATGCGATAACATTTTCGCTTGGCTTCAGGGAAGCTATTTAATGACTTAAATCTTCCATTTGAGAGATGTGACGAGAAAACCACAAATTTAAAAAAAGAAGATAAATTGACTGTGCATGTAAAATACAACGAATAAGATAAAGGCTTCGGGTTTTGAATCTCCCCAATATGTAATCTAATGATTATGAACATATATAACGCCAGTTGAAGTCCTTTACTGTCTTGAGGAATAACATGATATTTCCTCCTTGGTCCGTGAAAAATAAATCTGCAAGCTTTTGAGAGAGACAAGTACCTTACCTTATCCTTTGTTGCACGAGTAAGATACCATTAATTTTGCAATATGAATACGGTAGTCGTTTCTATGTATTACCGAACGTTTAAATGAAATGGTACATGCTTAATTAAGATGTATGTTTTTTCCGACGGTAGAATGAGGGAATACACTGAAACTTGTACTGGTTTTAACGTTAGATTTGCGATCATTTTCATAACATAGAATTCAGTTCTAAAAATAAAGGGTTTTCTGTCCTTTTGTGATTGGCTCGGATCATATGTTCGTAATGTAAAATGCTGCATGTCCCTGTTATACTTCTCTGCGGTATATATTTGCGATTGGCTTTCACGGAACGTTATTTCATTGCTCATAAGATCGGCTTAGTATGTTGGTGGAGATGAAGACCACACTCCTTTAAGTCGATCAACATTTCCTTATCAATAACTCTTTCTAGAAAACCGAGATAAGCCCTACACTTAGTGATGGACTAAACAATTTTTATTGTTAAAATGTTCAACAGTAGCCATTTAACTTCTAAGAAAACATAAACAAGAAGTATCTTTTAGAAGAATATTCAGATAAAGTACATGCTTCTTTTTATATGTATTGCGTGGAAAACAATCGCACCTAAGTGACACAAGTTACTATAAGGATCGTGGTCGAACTCAACCATACTTCCTTCTGAGTCTGGAAGGAACCTGCGAAAAGTTTCGGACTCGTAATGAAAATTGACTTGACTTTGACCGGTTGTGTTTCACTAGAACACATCTTGAAAACCTTAATCAATTTAGAACACTTCTCAATTTTGCATCGCAAAAGCATTATTTGTCATTTAAAAAGCATACTATGCTACATTTCACACAGTTTAATTTCGTTTTGAAAACCTGAAAGTGAAATCAATTTACTGGAATCTATCTAGGTTGTGATAAAATACGAAACCGGAAAGTATTTAATTTGTACTATATTCAGACGTACCAAATGAACTGTTGATTGTTTTGCAAAAATCACTTCATGCATAAGAAACGAACACGATCATAGTGATACATTGATATAAGTAGGATCAACTTAATAGTAATAACCGTAGACTAACAGATAAACTATTAATAAACGATATAAAAAATGTCATTTATTTACCAATGTGAGTTACATATACCTCTTCCATATTATTAGATCCGATAGCTATTTCATTATAATCGAACATTTTCTTAACTTCTAAAGAGTAAGTGGCCATTACTGTATATTTATATCAAATCAATATCTACAAGACTCTGAAAGGACTTGCAAACGCCGTATCTGAAATAATAGAAGTGACAACTTGAATTAACTAAATAGTTTTACTGAATTAAAAAAAAGGGTCATTTCTAAATATTGGTTCTTTAAAAAAATCTTCTGACGTATTTAAAACGTTTCTCTTAACAGAATATCTATGTATTCCTATATCTTTTGTCACGATAAAACCTTATGATAGACCTTCCCGTCTAAAAAGAAAAGTGGTAAAACGAAAGTGGTTTGAACGTAAACGACGTCCGAACAAAGGCATACGGTCAAAGAAGGAGGCCAAGGAGATCGGGTAACCCGTTCCTTTTCGAATCCAGACCGGGGCACTAGAAATGCAGAAACGCTTTAAATCGTTTCCCACCTATCTAGAGATGACTTGTTAGAAACCCAAAGGTAGTCTTACGTGTATCGGTACTATACACTGGGCACGTAGAAAAGAACCAAGGGGTATTTTCGTAAAAGGCCTAGGGTCTGGTACCAAGATTCCCTTGTATCTGCATCTGTCTCTCCTCAACCTGCGCCTGTCGAAGGTCTTATCAAGTTTACCCAGGGAAAAAGAAAAGAGCAATTTTATAATAACCTTGAATTTCACATGGATCGAATAGGATCGTTCTTTTTTTTATGCCTCTAATCTTGGTAATTTGAGTATAAAACAAAGTTTCCGACATGAAAAAAAGTATGTACCGGAAGCACTGACAAATTGATCCCTGTATAAATGGCGTTTCTGGATCAACTTGACCTCGAGTTGGAAGTGCATTACCCTAATTTTAACCCTCTACTTGATGAAGTAAAAAGAACCTGTGCGTTGTAACTATTCTATTTGGATAAAACATTTTTCTTTTCACGCCGAAAATAGGTATACAACTAGGTTGTGACTTCAACACGTTAAACTTCACGTTGTAGAAGGTGTGCTGTTTCTTTAATCCATTGGTGGAACGGAGACATTCGTGTGTAAAAGGTTACTCCGTCATCACAGTAACGTAATACACCTAACTCCTCTGCCATGGTAAGTCCATACAGTTTCATTCTGCCATTCTTCTTACACAGTAACGGAGAACCACTGTCAAACTGCATAAAAAGCGAAATCGTTTGTTTTGACAGACTGCTAACACGATAAAAAAAGGTAATAGTACATAGTATGTTATTGTGCATTTTGAAAATTCTTGTTTGCTTTACGAGTTTATAAATTTATCAATAGAAACGGATTTTGAAATCTAAAATACAAAATCTAAATATCATTATGTATCTAGTGTTGAATCACTATCTAGGGTAACTGTTCAACACGTTCATACTCTTTGGCCTTATAATTTTAATGTAGTTTTGTTGTTCAAGTTTACGTACATAAAAATTCAATGAATGGTGTTTCCTGTATTTCTTGTTTTTATACTTTATTAACTCCAAATCCACTTGGCATGCACCTACAATTTTTACGTCAGCCATACGTAAGATCTTAAGTGCCAATACCATTGTCAACATGTCTAATACGGGTGTAAAGTGCATGTTTTTTTCAAAACTTACATCACTACTTTTGTCTAACTCATAACTGTGTGGTGTTTTATTTAACGCTTTAAATAGCAAAAGAATACCTAACATGTATTAAATATATTTCTAGTACTGAAATAATGCTCACCATGCACGTACTAGTCAGGTCAGCGTTCAATGAGCATAACCACTCTTTAATGCCGTAATTTCCAAAACAAGCTTTCTTTTTCTGCATCTCTGGTATGAACTTCTTCAACGTCCGAGGCAAAATCTGTTTATCTATATAGAAAATTGCAATCTGTTAAATCTCAGCCGTACATATGTGTCGGGTAAATATGTATAAATTTAAAATCATTTTTAATACTCAGACGTTGAAGGTGTTTGCAAGAAAAATAGAACAGTGAACTTTTCAATGAATTGTTTTCATTGTAGTTGTTTTCACTCTTATGTACACCTGTGGGTTGGGTTGAGTGCGTAGGTGACAGAGTGGCAACCACCGTGCGTGTATCATAAACGGCGACTTAATGGACATGGTGAACTGAGGTTCCTGCAGACAGGGTACAGCCCAATGCACGAGGTGACTCAACCACCAATGAAGTTTCAGTTTTTCTTAAGTTTTGTTTACATATAGGTATCCTTCAATGGACGTTTTAAACAGATGCCAAACACTTACATTCTGTCCATTCTATAAGACCAAATCCTGGAACAACACAAGAGGCTGAGTTTCCAAGAATATCTTTATCTTCATTGCTTGATGACATAATGTTCTTGATTTTAAACACCTGAAAAGAAGGAAAGAAGAGAAATACTGATAGGCGACAGTGTATGCCATTTTTGACATGGGTTGAGTTTCGTGAGTTGTAAGTACCACCATGCCTGATAGGGACAGCTTTCTTTGTTCACCTAAGCATCTATCACGTAAAAGTTGGTAAATGAGACTTGGCACATAAAATGTCTGAAAAAAATCCTAGAAGTTTTCAGTTCCACAATCTAAGGTGACAATGTCTTCTACCAATGCCGTTTATGTTCATCAGACTCACATCATACCAATTTTACTCTTTATATCGGGAAATGAAATATGTATATATACATGTATATACCTTGACGCGCTTCTTTTTACCGATTTTCGGAGCCCTCTCTAGTCGTAGAAGTGCAATGTCCCCCGTCGCACGCGTCGCAAGATAGTCCGGATGCTGCAAAAACAATGTGGATTTTTTTCGCAATGTTAGGTGATAGTTTCCGATATAACGTTAAAAAGGCAAATATAGACTAGAACCACAGTTCTAATGTGAAGAGGGCATCGAAAATAACGAAAGATGGGGTTTGTTGGTTGATTCGTTGTAACACAATACATGTAACTAATTTGATGTTTGTATCACATGCAACTGTTTGAATTTATCAAGTTCATATCAAAAAGAAGTTAAATAACAGTACATGTAATAGTAATGTTACTTTGTTGTTATTGTTTGTCCAGAAGATTTTTTCTTCTCATTTTGTTCACCGTTGATTAAACTCGCCTGACACAGGAGTTGTCTCTTACTTTGAACACGATTAATGTTAAAGTTACAATATTGCAAAACTTTGGGGCTGTAATTCTTTTAAAGCAGTAAGTCATAATCCAGTCATATTTTAGACTTACTTCAGATCTTGATTAAGGAAATGCATTGGTTGTTCTGTTCTGGCATGTGCTAGTGTATTGTTTAAACCTAAACTTAATTTTACATTAAATTTGTCATTATTCTTACTTGCCTGATATAAATGACAATTTCATGAATATTTGCGGAAAAACAATACAGAGTGGGTTTTAAAGCTGAAACTGATTAAGAATAAACAATAGAAAAAATAAATCAAAGTTGGGTTTGAATGGGATTTGAACCCTATTTGTAAAATTAAACGGCCATCCACTTAGCCACTTCATAACGGAGACTGACCAGTACATGTATGGTGGCGGAAAAAATAAGCTTATATTATAATATTGTATAAATCATTTTTGTAAAACAAAACTGATTTGAATTAGCGTACATTTTACTCTCACCAATTAATACTTTACTATGGTTTAATAAAAGCAGAACTTGTTTTATGTAAGAGTTTAACTTAAAAGACATCATTTTAGAAACATGATAACAGTCACGCTTTCTTTTCTTGCTATTGATGCACACCCATAACCCTGGTGTAAAACATATACACTAACCATCATTACCGTAGGTGACTTAACGAGTAACCTGCGACAAGTAAGTTAAAAAATGTTGATGTTGATGTCATAACTCTATATTCTATGAGCGCAACCGCAAACACAACCTTATGTGCACAACTAAACATCTGAACATTATGACAGTATATTATGGTTTCATGGTTCTAGGTCAAATTCTATTAGTAACGTGCGACAATTTTGAAAATGTTGGTTTTCACTTATACAGTCACATAACTCTTCCTGTCCAAGGTACAGCAACAAACAAAACTCGTGCGGACAACCTTAAAACTGTATGCCACTTTCTGATGGCATAAGACTTTTAAAGCAGTCAACAGAAGCGTTTACTTCAAGTTGAAAGTAATATATGTCTTACTGCTCGTAAATTCGATATTGAAATTTCTTGTCTTGTCTCTTCGAGCTTATTGCTTCTATCATGTACTCCAAGGACCACTGTAATTCTAGATGCCCTAAAATATGAATATCGTAGTCAGAACAAAAATCCGAAATGAAATAATTTACAAATTAAAATTATATTACTCTCACGATTTAGATAAGATAAGAAATTTATTCATAAAAGTGAGAATTGATTTTTTTCAAACAACACAACAGATTTACAAGAATTCACTAAACTTTACACTCACGGTGTGAACTCAATGTCGCTTGCAGCTGCAAGAACAACCTGTGGCTTTATGAGAACTCCAGAACCTATAAGGTCTCCTGTCCACTTGTGTAGAATGGTTACGAAATATGGGAATTCCCCGGGGTCAGCATCAAGTGTCCCCGGTCCCTTGATGCGTTTTGCGATTTTTGCTGTACTGACGCCTGCCGCACATCCTTGCAAAGTAAATACATTTAGAAACTCAAACGGGTTTTCATAAGGCATTGCATTTTGTGACGTTGAAATTTAATGTATGTGCCTTTAAGAAAACGTTATATAAAGTACAGCATTTCTTAGGTCCACCTTTATTGGAAATGATAGTAACATTGGAATCTATTATCCTCTATAGAATTTAATGAATGATTGGTGATAAAGTATTCCAATGCATGCATTTTCAAATGTAAATTGCTAAAGAACTCCTACTGAACCGAATAAGTCTGGCTGGTGAGAAGTAGTTTTCAGAAGCATTTCAACGAACGTTTGACGCAACTCTCTGACGCTTGTTAAAGGATTACGCTTGTTAAAGTTTAGGATTAGTAATTCGTGAGACTTAGAGATTGTCAAACTTTTCAGGACTCCCAGTCCATGTGTACAAGCTCAACAAATATCCACTTTGACAAAAAAGCTAACTTTGAATTTGTTCGATTGTTTACAATTTCAAAAAGGAAAATCAATAATTAAGGTTAACTGATTTCACATAAATTAACAACAGAAAATTACCTGCCAAAAATAATGCAACTCGCAATAATTGATCCATTTTGCCATTGAGAACAATATAGACAAGAAATATATGGATGTACACATAATTATACAACTGATAAAATCTAAGTAAACTGCTTTAAGCTCAACGTTATGAAGTAACCGCGGGTGAAATATGTTATTGTAATAAAAAGTTTTAGTAAATGTTTAAATCGGTTTAGGTCATCCAACTTATTGGAGAATATCATGTACAATATTTTTCCTAATTGTTATCCCTCTCAATATAAGGACATCAACTTGTGATCTTTTATATTCTAGGAGCAAAATGGTGCGTTTTGGCGTATATCTGAAACCTCTCTAATTTAACTTAATACACTCTAGTTTTCTTTTACAATTTTCAGCAACGTAATTTTCCATGCGAATTTGATACAATTTTCAAAAAAAGCGTCAAAATGGAAAAATACATATGTAATGGATAAATATGCTTGTCTATATGATTTTGTTGTGATAATATATCGATGTGGTCCATATCGTATCTTCAAATAACTCTATATTCCAGCATTTGACTGAAGCAAATTTGTTTATGACTTTGTTTATGTAAATCTCAGTATCTTTGTAGATGTTGAGGCAACAAATGATGAAAGCTTTTCGCTGGTCATTTTCGAGCGTAATCAGGACTTGATACGCCACATGGAGCTGAACGAGCGTTCACATGAGGCGGATGTGGTAAAAATGGTCAGTAGAATCCGCAGTATCGTGTAAATGTATGGATTTGCCAGGCAGGTTGTCTTGGTACTGATTGGTTAATCTATGGAAAACACACGTATTACATTAATTCTACAATTGTGAAATGTCAAATAGATGAAAACGTTCAGTGTATTCTGAAGAAGAATGCAAAATGCCTAATAGAGGGATACCGAGTAAATCTGAATCTTTGAGCTTATCATATCGGAATATCAAAGAAGCAAGCACAATTAAAGACGATGCCTTTCAAGTGTAAATCTATGGAAAAACTTGTGAATTACAATATTTATAAATATCTTTCTTACAAACACGTTTTTATCTGTTTTTATCCGTGGAATAAGAAAAACATGTAAGAATACACTGACTACATGAATCGGAAACCACAAGTAAAACAACATACAAACACATGTAATATTTTTACCTTGAACTCAGCAGCTAATGTCACAACTTCCTGACAGTGTCACAACTTCCTGATAAAGGACATCACATACAAGGCCATCATCATATTCAGCTCGAAATATCTGCATGACTACCTTGAAAAGTTCGTTTGTTCAATGACCTCCAACAGAACTCACCCGTTGGCAACAGGCAACAAGCACAGAACACACAATCCTTCTTCAAAGAGTAACGTTACTATAGGTATTTGGACAAAAAGCTAGCATTAAACTTCCTTTGCTTTCCGCCGATATTTCTAAAATAAAAAGGAGCATTTTTAAAGACAACTAAAGTTGTATTGTAGAATGTAGTACTGTTAAATTGTAATATTGTATTGACGGACAGACATATGGACGAGCGGTTTATGAACGAGGTAAGTACGGACGGTTGGATGGATGGAAGGACGTTACGTACGGGACGAACGGAATGGTGGATTTATGTGTCGCAGGATGTGAAAAATTTGCCGAACCCGAGACCTTTCGCTTACTGGGCGAATACTTCACCGCCTGAGCTACCCGGCTGCTTACACATTTTCTACCCTGTTTGTAACTAAGTCTTATAACGCGTCAGATGGATGGACGGACGGACAGATGATTGGAGTATGTTTGAATAGATGAATCTGATTGATAGAAGGATTGATGGATGAATGGACAGACGGACGGATGGTGTTAGAACGGATGAAGAGATGTATGGATGGATGAATGGATTACAGACTGACGGTTGATGGACGGACGGGCAAACTAAAGGACTGGCGGACAAACGAATAGTTTAATTTTAGAGTAACATCTTATCAATTTATACAGTTTCCTGGACTGTTGAATAGACTGGATGGTTATGGTGTTAGAATGAACCGTGAGACGGATTCATGAACTCAAGGCGTTATCGCTATGAACGGACGTATATTTATTAAGCTTAGAAGAAAATACATACGACATGAAAATATAAATTAATAAAGATGAAGGTAATGATATAATTCATCGCTACCATTTTTCTATAATGAACAAAGAATACTGTAATATTAATCCTTTCTTCTCTTTTAATGATGGTAATTGAAACCAGTAAACAAATGATAGACCAGATCATGGAGCCTTGGTGTACACCTTAGCAATAAATGTTTCATCATTCTCCCATGTCTGCATTTGCGTTAGTTTGGGCCCTTTGTAGTGTAAACCATAAATGTAAAGATAGAATTCGGGTTTCCTTCAACAGAATGTATGAAACACACCTGAAAAATTAAGTCGCAAAAACAACTATCTTCTAGGAAACGCATTATTTACAATCGGGAGAACAATGCAAAGGCCTAATAAAAATACAAACATGCATTTTGGGGAAATGTACCTACACTGCTATGTATTTCTGCATGAAGACTTACTGACTGACGGACGAGATTGACAGTAGCTGTTATTTTAAGAAAAACTCATTTATATGCGGAAAGGACCTGCATTTGTACAAAAACGGACATAAGTATCAAATTGTCTTGAACAGGCTCGATAAACATGACAACTTATCATGATAGTGCAAAAAAAAAAAGCTGCAATAGCGGCTTTTTCTGGAAACTTAGAAACAATAGGCAGAACATGTCAAGATCTATTAATATTTTGACAAAACACAGTTCAAATAAACTTGAGCAGAATATTCATTTTCGGTATCAAAAACAAAACCTGGGAAAAATTCCAACCAAAATCAAAGCCTGACCCTTACCAACCAATTTAACCCTTCAATAAATTTTGGTTCTTCATTCTAGGACTCAAAACATATGTCTATGTTTATTATATGCATGAAAAAGTCAAAGGAAAGTAACTCATTGATACATTACAAGGGCGCAATACGCAAACAATATGCTCAATGTGGCAAGGTAATAAGATTTTATGTAAATAGGATACTTTAATAACTTATAGACGACTCGGCCCACTAGTAATAAATGGTTGAATACTATAATGATATGACAACCGTGAGAAGGGTTTTCTTTCTTTATCAGTTGTACGATGGCCCGGAGAAAGGCCTTTTGGGCAGATTATGAAATCTAATGAAATGGCTATAAGTTATAGCCAACGTTAAATATTTGTGACGGACGGACAATTGACTGAACCCTAAAATTAAGGCCAAGTGTTTTTACCCATTAATGGCGACAGTCAAAAAGGTTCAGCAATTACATATTTTTTTTTTGCTCGATAACATTTGTAGGTTGCGAGTAAGAATTTCACTCATCTGCACAACATTTACGGCGTGAAATAAGCCCCGTAGCATCTTGTTACCCCGCGGCCCCGTGAAGTTAGAACCGTAGCACCTAGTTAGCCCCGTTTTACCCGCAGCCCCGAGAAGTTAGCCCCGAAACACCTAGATACCCTGCAGCCCCGCGAAGTTAGCCCCGTAGCACATAGCTACCCCGAGTCAAGTGAAGTTAGCCCCGTTGCATCTAGTAACCCCGTAGCCCTGTGAAGTTAGCCCCGTAGCACCTAGTTACCCTGCAGCCCCGTGAAGCTAGCTCCGTAGCACCTAGTTACCCCGCAGCCCCGTGAAGTTTGCCCCGTAGCACCTAGATAGCCCGCAGCCCCGTGAAGATAGCCCCTTACATGTAGCACCTAGTAACCCCGAGGGTCTGTTTCAGCATTTTCTCAAATTATAAAACCCAATGTGATTGAAAGTGTTAAAAGGGTGCAACTGAACTCGAATGAACTATAAAGGGTCATCATGACACTCTTGATAATCTTATTTTAACGATGAAATATGCATGATGATACCAATTTTACTTTGTTATCGGGAATATACAAATATGTGTACCTTAACACGCTTATTCTTGCCGATTTCCGGTTCCCTTTCTAGCCGAAGAAGAGCAATGTCCGCTGACACTTCCCGCATAACATAGTTTGGATGCTGAAAAAAAACCCAGGTTATTTTCTTATTTACACGGTATATTCCCTAAACGTTTATATCTATTTTTCAGTTTTATTTAAAAAAGTTTAAAAAAAGAAGAAAAAAAAAAGAAAGAAATGGGAACAACTAAACTTTTATCTAAACTAATCTATCTATATACGAATAATTACATTCCTTTTGCTTAATAGCTTGTTTAAATTTTGTTTTGTTTTTCTCATTGTGTCAATTAATGACTTCTATCAGTTCAAAGTGATATAACCGACTGTAATAGTATTCCTTTTATCATATACCGTTATAATCGTCTTTCAAAGACATGACAACTTTTCTCTTTTATTTGTCCTCCTTTCCTCTATACCTGTAGCCCTCTGAGGACTACGTTTTTGGCCTCACTTGTCAAATTTGCTCTCAGGTGTTCTCTGAAATGAGCAAAACCTCTCTCTCCCCCTCAGCCTCTCTCTCTCTCTCTCTCCTCTCTCTCTGATTCTATGTAAGTCCTCTTTATAAAAATTTGTTTAGTATTCGAGTGTAAATAAATTAGTACAAATAAATAAAAAATAAAAATTCGCACAGCTTGGTTTAGGAATCAGAGAACTTACTATTAGTATATCCGTCACAGATAGTTGTTGTCTGGTTTCTTCCAACTTATTGCTCCTATCGTGTATGCCAAGGACAACAAAAATACTAGAAGTCCTAGAACGTAAAAAATCAAATTTTACTTTCAAAGTGAGATAGAAATTTCCTTTGAGAGACATTCCAAAAATAGTTAAGAGAAAAGAATTTATTTGAAATAAATTATATTTATGACCTTATTTCCCGCACTGAAGTTACTCCAAACAAAGTCTCTTTCAAGAACTCACACAGTTTCTAACTTACGGTTTATATATTACGTTGCTTGCAGTTGTAAGAACAACCTTAGGTTTCAGTAAAACTCCAGACCCTTTCAGTTTTCCAGTCCAGCCATCAAGAATTGTAACCAAGTATGGGAACTCCCCTGGATCAACATCAAGCGTCCCCGGTCCCTTTTTGTCATGTTGCACATCTAATAAGGACATTGCATTGGACCACATTACAATCCCTTTATCAGATGCGCATCATATAAGGCTATTGCAATAAGACAGATTGCAACCCCTTTTGTCAAATTGCTCATCATATAAGGACATTGCATTGGACTAGGTCACAACCTTTTGTCATGTTGCTTCATATAAGGACATTGCATTGACTAGGTCACAACCCCTTTTGTCATGTTGCTCATCATATAAGGACATTGCATTGGACTAGGTCACAACCCCTTTTGTCATGTTGCTCATCATATAAGGACATTGCATTGGACTAGGTCACAACCCCTTTTGTCATGTTGCTCATCATATAAGGACATTGCATTGGACTAGGTCACAACCCCTTTTTGTCATGTTGTGCATAATATAAGGACATTGCATTGGACCAGGGTACAACCCCTTTTGTCATGTTGTGCATCGAATAAGACTTTTACATTGGATCGCGTTCCAACCCTTTTGTCATGTTGTGCATCATATTAAAGGACGTTGCATTGGTCCACGTTACATCGTACACTTAATTGATTGTGCATTAGAAAAAGACAACACGTTGGGTTGATTATGGGTTTTAGCCCTGCTACCCACAACGTATCTTAATATGAGAAAGTTGACAGTTTCTTACAGAGGAAAGCACATTAACGATGCACATTAACGAATACAGCTCCCTTGGTATAGCGGAGCTGTATTCGAACAAAAGCATATGCATATTCGAATAAAGCTCCCTATGTTTTATCCAACGGATGATACATCGGATCAAATAACAGAAGTCTGAGTATGTGGTGATGTGTCTTTTGGCCAAATGAATGTATGCTTCCGATTTAGGAAGAAGCTTGGCCGTTCGGATAAATTTTAAGTCAATGGCCAAAGTGTAACTCGAAAGCTTGGGTCTATATGTCCGCCCATCTGTCTGTTGTCCTACCCGGTATGTTGTCTTATCAGTCCGTCTGTTGGGCCTTACACCCTGGTGTGAATGTGCTTCATTCCGTCAACAATATGAATTTATCAAGTGAAGAACAAATCCACTTAAACTGCCGCCTTATGTGCTACAGTCATATAAAAAAATGTAGGTTTATTGAAAGAAAATAATTCTTCTATACCAAGAAAGAAAACAATTCTTCAATACCAACAAAAAAAGTCATTAAACCTCAAAGTTTCGTCCATCCGTCCGTCCAACACGGACGGACAAAAAGACAGATAACCCAGGGCTAAAGTACTGTATTCTGAATAGCGGGATGGATCCTAATTTTTCTATAATAAATTCCGTGCCCTGTATATATAAACGAATGATACGCCTCAAATACACGTCTATGTTGCATCGGGTCACTGAGGAGCTCTATTCGAAAAAAGGTACAAGAATCCCGAATACAGCTCTCATTTGATTAGGGGAGCTGTATTTGTTAATGTGCACCAAGTATAGCTCTCCGGGCAGCTGTATTCGAAAGGAGCTGTATCCGGTGTTACACTCGTTCTTTTTAGTACTGGTACTTTCTAGGTACAATGTATAAGTAAACTGCCCGCTTGATAAAATGACCAAGAATACGGTTCAAATACAAGATGAAAAAACAAAAAATCAAAAAAGATATTGTAAAGAGTGCCATCGATTTGGCCAAGAAGACAATCTTTAGAAAATATGAGTAAAGTTAAGTTGATCAATTCGATTAAATCATAAATTAACTGATATTGAAACAAAACAATTTCAAATGCCATTTCAACATAATCATAAACCTACCTGCAAAAAATACTGCAACTTGTATTAAAGTTTCCATTACACTTTCGGAGATGAGCAAAAATGATATAACAGATAAAAAGAAAAAAACAGCAAACAATTAACTGTTCATGTACATAAAACAATTGATTTCATCTGAACAAATTGCTTTGTAAATTACCTGTCAATTAAAAAGTAAGATGTAAAGAGTATCTTATAAAATAGTTTGGATTGTATTATCGTTTGCTTGTTTTTGTAACAAGTTCAATTTTTACCTTGAAATAAACACAACTTTCACCCTTGTGTGAAATGTGTTGTATGTTTGATGTACAATGCATATTATGTGTAATTTTGACATTTTTATCTTGAAATGACCTTGACACTGACCTCTTGTTCTAACAAAAAGACCACAAGTACATTTGTAAATACACGTGTAGAAAAAATATATACAAAACATACAAAAAAGAGAGTGAGATAAATTTAACTTTACAGGAGAGGGACTGTAAGAGATTTATAAAGGAATGTTTTATTCCTCTCAATGAGAATGCTTATAGCATTGTTCTACCAATAAACCACTGGGCAAAGATGAATCCGACAATCGGCCGTCAAATTACGCTGGTAATGCGTGTACAGGTATATACAAGTGGCTATTTGCATACACCCTATCTTTGGCTACTGAGTCAATTTTTCAACACACTTAAGGCGAAATAGTTTTCTAACATAGGATTTTGACGAAAACAGAGCAGTTCAAGTAAATACAATTAAACTACTTAATTTTTCAAAACATCTTACATTTTGTAAAATGGGTTATAACAGAAATAAAACATGGGCAGGGTTCATAACCAGGTTACTTGGCAACTTCGTCTGGTCTTTACGCTCGAAATCAATGATTTGTGTAACTCAAAACAACTGATTTGTGATAACATAAAATTTGGACACAGCTAATTTGGTGTTGCTCAAAAAACTTCTTAACTAAATTTTGTTGGGCATTATGCTTCAAAACAATGATTTGTGTTACTCAAAACAATCACTCAAAACAATGATTTGTGTTACTCAAAACAATGATTTGTGTTACTCAAAACAATGATTTATGGTGGGCGCTGTCGCAATAAGAATATTAATTAAAACATGTGAACAAAACAATTACCATTTATTTCAATACTACATAATATCGTACATTAATTGGATGCACCATGCCGTTATTCTCAGCACTTTGTTGAAAGTCTGAATTAAAATCAACCAGTTAGTTCTAACATAAAAATGCCACATAATAGAGGTAATGCATAGTGTTTAAATTCTACCATCGGCGATGACACAAAATAGGTCTTTGCCTTTCGAAAGTTTAAAGGCTTATGGCCACTTTGGCTCGCATAACTTATAACCCTAGAAAGACCCTTTTCAGCAAAATTGAGCGTTACTTGTTGTTGCTTTTTACATTGAACGTCATACAAAACATATACACAAAACTATATTTATTTACGAAAACAAATATTTTCGGACAACGCAATTTCGATAAGTAACTGCATTAATACGTCAACATTGTTTTAGAGTAAAGGGATCAAGTGGCTTTAAAGGTTAAGTTTTAATTCAGCCTGACACGGACATTTGCCAGAAAGGCTTTGCTAGATTCTGCCCTTGTTTTTGCCACATCCCAGCTTGATTCTCTTTCAGAATGGATCATTTTCTTTTCTTGTTCCGTCAATGGTTTATATTCGCGTAGGTATCTGCAGTTTCTCAACAGGCGTAATGAGGTCGTTGATACTCCTGGAACTACTTTTCGTTCGTACTCCACGTTTTGCTCCGGTTGGTAAACTTTAAATAGGATATTGCTGCAAAACAAAATAGTACTTGTAGTTAATGTCTCAAGCCTTGCATACACATATCAAACCTCTGTAAGTGATCACATGCGTAAAGCAGCCGTCTGCCGTAAGCAGACGACACTGATGTATCCAAGCAACTTAAGTATATATTTAAAACACCTGTGTTAAACAACTATCCGTTTTTAGTAAATATTTTTTCTTGGTTCGACAGTACATCATGAATTTGCAAGCAGCTTTTGCTTATACCGTAAATACATTCAATTTTAGACTTTAGTAAGTTGTTCCCCTTATCGCTCTCACTTTCATTTGGAATAATCCGTTTTTATCGCTATGTTATTGTTCATCATGGTAAAGAAGAAGCTAAGCTATTTGTAACCAATCAATCAAAAAGGTGTATTAGGTAGAGGGCAGCACCGTACAGACTAAGTGCCTTTAGGTTCTGGCCAACATCGTAATGTGTGACACAATGCCTACACCCCTTGCAACCACTATACTCAGATTAAATCAGTTTACCAACTACCAAAGTGTCCATGTTTTGACACTCCTAAAAGTGTAATGGACACAGTGGTAAGAAGTTTGATATATAGTCAAATGGGATACCTCTATAAGTAACTACGATAAAGTAAAGAGATCCCAATTGCTCGGGCCAACTTGCAAATTTGTTATCGCGGACTTCATCAATAAATATAATGTACCTCATTGAAATATTTCCCATTTAGCCTACAAGGTTAATTTGAAGTTTGTTCTCGGATCAGACAATCTTTAATCTTTGTCCGAGTATAACTAGCAAACTGTGTTTCACAAACACAGTAGTATCAGGGAAACTGAAATATTACCCGAGTGTTTTCCTTGGTCTGTTGGTAGAGTCGGTCTTGGACCCGGTTTCAGGTCCAGAGTCTTCACTACTGGATACGGACGGCAACTTGGCAGAATCACACCCTGTAAGAACATATAAAAACCCATACAACTCTTAACGAGAATAAACAAAAAAATCATTTATTTTGGACTTTGAATTAGATTTTGTTTCGGAGTATGACAAAGTTATTTAAAATGACAATTTATCGTGAATACATTTATCTTTAGTAAATTCGTCCTTTTATAATTCAAAATAAAAAAAACCAACATAATTCAAATTTGTACTGTGTCCGGAGAAGATCGATAAGACTCGATTGCATGAAAAAAAAATTAAATCTTCCACAATCATTTCATTATTATAATACAATTTGATAATTTGTAAAAATAATAATTATTGCTCAAGAAACGGAAAAGACTATTCACAAGTTGTTTCACTATACAAGTCAGAAAACTTTGAAGATGTTACTTTGACGTATCAGTTAAAACTGAAGAAAGAAAAAATAAATTAAGCGTACATATTTTGTTTTCCTTAAAATAATTTTTTATTTTTTCCGTTAGATTTTTATTTTTACAAAATCGATTTAAAATACTTCTCACTACAAAACGTCAAGACTGGTACAACCTTATTTGCAGGGGGGGCCCCCCGGGGGGGGGGGGTTTTTTTTTTTTTTTAAAAAAATTTTTAAAGGGCCCTTCCTAAGGGCAAATAGATTAGCTTAATTTGAGCAGCCTTGTTCCCATTGCCTATAACTATCAAACAGGTTTTTACGTGAATTGGGGATATTTACCAGACTGTAATTTCAAGTATCCAATAATTTGTGGGCCCGATAATTAAATATGCTCAATGAGATTAGGGTGTGATTGACCGGCAGCAATCATTGCGTATGTAGTATTTTAACCAATCCATACATATGGACAATAATGCCCAGTGTACACACTGGGTCAGCTGAAACACCCTTCTTGCTTCTGCGAACTCGCCCCAGGCATTCAACAAACACAGAAGCGAGTTATTAGCTAGAGCTTTTGTGATTTTTCCCTATCAATTATTGAATATATTTTATAAATAACTCATTATTTTGATTTACACGAAAGCAAATATAAAGCAAACCGAATGAATTCAAGCAAAGAATCAGTTTTAATTGCTGTTTAGAAAACGACACAAAGAGAAAAGAAAATACCCATGCAGAGCTAAGATAAAGAATATAAAGGTCAGTCTTTAGACAGCGTTTCATCAAAATAATAGAAATCACAAGAGAAAAGTCCAAAGCCATAAAAAATGAACAGAACCATCCCAAGGAAAAGAAAAGAGAAAGACATACTGTTTTTTATCCGGAATTAATTTTCACAAGACAGGCACATTATATTAAAATTAGAGAAAATAGAAGAATCAAATTTTTTTGTATTGTATACGTTAACCTTAGTTAGTTTATATATACATAAAAACAAAAGTTAAATTGTAAAACATGAATATCTCATACGTTTTACGGGAGAAGTCGAATTTGAGAAATCCTCTGCTACTGATTGAAAAACGTGACACAGACCAGTCAGTACGGACCGAAATCAGCAAGTAAGATAAGTCAGTTCTTCAAAAAAGAACGGAGTGGGACATAAAGTGGTATATGATTATAGAAATGTATCTGAGGCTGAAATATAAATGTCGGTTATAATTTAATCTAGCTCACGTTATGTAACAATTCTCCAGTTTGATTCGAAACTACTACCGCGAAGTAATGCTCACCCCGAGAAATTGTTGGCAACGGCTCCATTGCGGTCTAGCCCGAAATATTTTGAAACCAAGAACATTCAAACATTTGCATATTTATATCTTAGTATAACACACAATAGTTGTAGCGACGAAAGCAAGTACGTTAAAAGAGAGAACACTCTTATCCCACAGGTAGTGACAGATTGGATATCAGCAAAGTTTAAAGGACCAAGACTGGGTACCAGCTAATGTTAAAGGGCCAAGAAAAACCCTACTCTTCCTCTCTCCTCCCACAAGCAGTCATCCATGTCGCCAGATACCCGCAGTACTATAACAGTTATAAAAAGATCGTTCTACAATTATTATTTATTGTGAAATTATGCATTACATGTCCATGTGATAATCTCGCATACTGTTCTTCAATTAAGGCATCTTAAACAAATATAAGCGGGTTTAACTCTCGGAAATCACTCACAAAATGTATGTACATACTTCTCAATGTTTGCAAAGCACCACTTGCCTATATTTTAGGTAAGTTGTAAACTCGATTATCGCCTTTAAAGTCCCATGTTCGCTTTAAAATTCACTGAATCATGATAGAACGGTATAATTCTGTTTACTTTAAAACAATGTTGACATATCCTTCCCGAACTACTTGCCATGAACACGTGTTGTCACTGAGCGTTTTTAAACTTTTGCAATTTCAGGTACTTCCGGTTTAAAAAGCAACATGTCGCATGTACAAGAAACGGTCAATTCCGAATTAAGAGAGTCCAAAACAAGGAAACGCCACTGTTATCACCGTGACATCATGTGCATAACGTGCAAGGTTTTGATAAAACTGAAATATGTTTTGTACGATATAGATTATATGCTGCATGATGCTGGTGCTTTGCAAAGTTTGAGTGGCAATAGAACAACTTAGCTACATGTATTTTATACATGTACACATTTCTCTGTATATATAATCATATGAAGGAGGCATCAGAATGTGTTTTATGTCATTTTGTAAACTCAAATAGTAATACGACATAACCGACGATTTTATATAATATTTGAAGGAAAAAAAATCGAAAAACGTCAAAATGATAAGCAAGACTGGTCAATTTATGAATAATTGTCATTTTCAATAGTGACGACATTATACGACGTCAGAATGATAAAAAAAGAATAAGTAGTAACATAAGTCAATGTAATGCCAACATTGACTGACTATACTCGAATATTTGATATTGATCTTTAACAGTACTGAAAAAAAGGAAGAAAAACGAAATAAAATCAATAATATACATATACATTTTTTTAGCAGAGTCTATACTTTTCTAAGTTATACATATGATATATGTCTAAATTCCATGCCCCTAACTAATCAAGTGTACTATAAACCTAGAAATATTCCGAAAAAATATATAGAATGCAACTTCTATCATGATTCGTTCCATTTGTCAGTTTAACATAGAATGAAATAAATTGTTCTGAATTTTGTAATAAACAACGTTTTTGCACGAATGCCGTTATGACGTCAAATTGTTTCTAATGATGTATCGTAAATTAATGCGTAAAATATAGCTGGTTGCATTTGTACTTTTTTGTATTATTTGGTCATGTTAGAATCGTTTAAGGGTTACTCGTCGTCTAATATACAACACTTTATCGTTCAACTGCTTACTTGTAAACCTCTCAGGCCTTCGTGGTTTACTTCTGCGCATCAGAATTTCGACTTCGTTGTTTAACAGACAATAAAGAACTTTAAAATGATTTTTTGCGGAAACTCTAGGTTGATGATATTATTGTTGTAACTCCTTGAACAACGTTTGACACACAAGCCGTAGTGACGTTATTTATCGTCCCTTGTGCCTTATGAACACCGCTTATGACGTACTTGTTAGTATAGATTAAATGCCCGCGTAAATCATATCCCGTGTATTTTCTAATTTTTGTGATATTTAGTCATGTTAGAATCGAAATAAACAACGGTTCATGCGGAAACTCTTTCATTTAACGACTGTTTCAACATACGCGTGTCACTGAACGTTTCTAGGTTTACAGAAAATTGCGCTATTATTTCTCATACCTGATAATTTCCTTTATTAGATTATGATTATACATGTAATAGTTATACCCCTCTAACTAGGGTAATGTGTGTCGCTGAACAGTATTTGGTTCACCAGTGATCAACTGTAAAAAATACGAGTGACGATCGAAATGTTCAGGAACAAAATATGCCCCCGGCCCCATTTAAATGATCTTAACGGTCCAACCCTGAAGCTGTGTTCATGTAACGTTATTTCTCGTCGTTTTTATAGGTCATGTGTGCAAACGGCGTCCTATTGCGACACTCGAAAGCATGAGTATTTTAACATGTAATGAGGACAGGTGAGGAAAGAGTAGGACCAAACAGGCAGTCTTAGCACAAAACTCAGTTCCGTTAACTAGGATGCTGTGTTCGTGTCCCACCTACGTTCCTAAAAAATCTTGGTTGTCGTGACTTTATCCCATAAAGTTATGTAAATACTTTAACTAAATTCTGAAATGTATCTGTTCCTGAAACTTTTCGATTGCCCAATGTATTCAGTACGATAATCTTTGTTTTTCAGACTTACCTTTATCAAATGTATCGATGAAACGTTTCATTTTGATGTTTTGTTTCAAAATTTTGTCTCTCTCCGCTTTCAAAAGTTTGTCTCTGTAATATTGCTCTCTTAGTGATGGAATCTCGTGATTTGGTATCCGAGGTGTTCCGAACGGGCGAATATTTCCGCTGCGCGTTCTTTCATATTTCTGAATTGGCTCACTACTGACAATATCGTGTATTTTGTCTTGTCTTTCTTCTTTTGCACGTTTTTGTGTGTATAATAAATTATGATGTGTTCGCGGAGGTACACGCCTAGGGCTCACAACTTGATGACCGTAATGATCAGAAAACGGGGTAGACGGCGGTGATGGAAACTGTGGTCCAGCGACACCATCTGGTTTTCGACCATAGATTGCAATATTAGGATTTTCTTTTTGTTTATGGTTGTCACTCATTAATTGTTTCTTGATTTCTTCGCTTCTATGTTTTTTGGCAATTTTCGCATGATTAGTCTGTCTCGGACTGTCAATCTTTTTATCCTCATGTGTGTTATGCGCATGCCCTGTTCGTTCAAGTTTGGCACTTCCGGTCAATCGTTCGTTACTTGGAGGTTTCATAAAGAAACTCCGTTCCTTATATCTTATAGAAAAAGGATTCTGAATACTAAACGTAGTTACATTTGGAAAGTTAGCTTCGAGGTTAGTAACTGAAGGAAAACTTTGTGTAGGATTGTTTTCGGCTTTACGACGTAAAGTTGTTTTATACTTCGTCAAAGTGAAAGAAAATTCTTCCGGTATGGGCAAAGTATGGTTAATTGACGTCTCATCATCATCTATATCGTTGTCGTCGTCTGAACGTTCAAGAAAATCTTCCGTTTCAGACGTAATTAAATCCGACTCAAAACCAAAAGCAAAATCTGTATCCGTCGTTTCGTCGTTATCGTAGCCGTCGGATTCGTCGGAACCATGGTGACCACTGTTAGACTTTGCTGAGTCTTCTCTTTCTGAAGGAATTTTTGACCATGGCACTTTAACAACAATAGTCTTTTTCCCATTATTTTCTTCCGCTTTTCTCCGAAGATGCGACCCTTTCTTTCTTTTTGAAGACTTTGATTTGTCCTAAGATTCAAAGATTTATATGACTTATTATAACTACATGTTTATATACAATGTATTTATAGTATTCGGAAATATTGGTTTTTATGATATTAGCATACAATTCATGTAACATGTATTGTTACCTGACAAGATTATTGTTGTACATGTATTATGTAGGTGACAGGTAATAATGTCACTAAATATCGGTTTTGACGAGTTTAACAGCGAACGACTTTTAAATTTAAATCACGACTTATTATTTCACATACAATTACTACGGCGCCCGTAAAGTGACATGCGATGCAACTTTCTTTTATTTCGTAAAAACGAAAAAAACACTTCGTAAATTATCATTTCGAAAATTTCGTCTTGACGCAATGTAAGAACGAAACATTATTTCGTAACCACGAAATATAATTTCGTTAAAACGATGTCATTTTCATTTCGTAGTTACAACTGAAATACATTTCGCTATTTCGAAATATTATTTCGTTTTTACGAAATATAATTTCATTTTTCCGAAATTTTATTTCGTTTTTGCAAAATATTTTCCGTTTTTACGAAATGTATTTCGTAATTACGAAATAAAAAAATGTATCAAATGTCACTTAACGGACACCGTAAACTACTGTCATTATGAATGAATTAACAATTTAAGCCTTTACCATTTTAAAAAAAGGCTATGTTTACTTTCTAGGGTCGTTAAGTTAACATATCAAATCATATAGCAGAAGTTTGAATGGACAGGATTTTAAATAGTTTAAACATACCAGAGCGTTTAAAAAATTGTAACAAAATCAGCCATTCAGTTTGTCGGTCGGCAAGTTATACTGTCAGTCATACAGAAAGTCTTAAAGTCAGCTAGTCAGACAGCCAGTCAGAAAAAATGCCGTCAGTATTTACTGCTGCCAGTCATACAGTAAACCTTGCAACCACTTTGTTCGTCATGTATCCAGCAATTCAGTCAGTTGGTCAAATAGTTAGTCAAACAGTCAGTCAGTCAATTGGACATGCAATCAATCATGTACTCACGAAAATAGCCATGCACTAAGTCAGTCAGTCGCAATGAAGCCAAATGGGTCACGCTATCATGCAGTCACGCAGTCAGTAATGCAGCCAATCAATAACGTAGTCAGTCATGCAGTCACTCAATCAATAAAGCAGTTAGTCAGTGATGTAGTGAATACTTTTAAGTCACCCAGGCTGTAACTCAGACAAGCAGTAAGATTAAGTAACGAAAAAGATCAGTGCATTAGTCATGCATTCAGTCATTCATGCAAACGTTCGACTTACATAAATAAAACATTTCAGATAATATCTACTTACAGAAGTTTGTGTCTCCTTATCAGCGGTGTCCGGTAGATGGCGCCTCATAGTTGACTGCGTGTGCGCATGCGGTCCTGAAAGTTCCGGTAGCAAAGGAACACTCTCGTTTACGTCAAATATATTCTTTTTTGACTGACTCCGATTCAGTAGACTTAAACGTTTCTTTGTAAGCCTCGGAAGATCTGCAATAAACGGGCTTAAAATCATCTAACCGACAAATGATAACGTTTTTTACTTATCATTCTCAATTGCTCTTGAACCCCTGGGGTAAACATAATCTGAAAGATACTTGAAGCCTGTTATCATTTTGTTTCTGAATGTAAAGAGTCACTTGATGATTAAACGATCGAAATTGCACTAAATACAATTTTTGTATTATTATCCTTTTCACTTATGTGTTTAGTACAAAAGATATTTCTTTTCACATGTAATCAAACTCTTAAGGAACACTATTATTGTAAAAAAAGAAGATGTTTGCCATACATGTTTGCCATGAATACACAACTTATGTCTTATCCGATCACTGCCTTTTAAATACGAAAGTCAACATTTATTTAAACACAAATCCGCTCGATCCGAATGAATACCTTTTTACTCTTAATTTTGCAGTCAGAAAGAATACATTATTGTAACTATATAAATAAATTGTTTAAATGGTTTAATCTTGCTAAAACGGCGATGACATGTAAACTTTGCAAATATTATCTTTATTGTAAATAATTCTTTGCTCTTCAGTAGTGGAGGAAATAAAAGAATACATCTGTAAGAGATGTTAAGGTAACAATTAAAAGTTTACATTACTGTCAGTGAAAAAGCATGTTTCTATAGACTTTTGGTAGTATTTCGTCTGAAAAGTTTTAAAACTATTTACCTGTTGTTTTTATAAAGGTTTTATTATTACCAATGGGAAAGGAATCTTTACATGATATAAAATGAAAAACATCAGATATCACCAAATTTTAACCGCCAATTAAACATATTGTGTTGAAGACCAGGAACATGTTTTAGAATTGCTATAATCGAATAACAAATGTATTTGACTTGGGGTATGTGAATTTATCCGATTTGCCAATATAAGGTAGCTCACAAAGATATTGCGTACTCTTGTTAACATCTTATTCAGCTCCTATCTCTGTTAATTATATTTATTTATCCAAAGAAAAATTCACGTGTCTGGATGTAATCTTGCGTAATATGCGCACACGATCTTACTTGATGGCCATTAGTACTTTATTTACATACAGTATTAATTACTGAATAAAATTTCTGTTCTGTTTTGATTGTTCAGCCGAAGATTGACCTTGCCCGAACTCGCAAATTGTAATTTTGCTCTCTGTAAGGTTGTGTGATCATTGAGCTACATACCTGACTTTTGTTCGAGACATACCGTGTAATCATACCTAAAACACTCTGTTGATATCAACTGGAATCGACAGAACAGTTCAGACACACGACAATATATCAAATTTGACTTTTAACCCATTTGAATTCCGTATGAAATTTGTGAAATGGACTCGTGCTAATATGTTTGACATTTTCCATAATTTTACAAACAGCAGGCCTTATTAAATTTTAATCCTTTTTACAGCATGAAGTGCTATATTCAATTGTAAATGCTTTTCAAGACACTCCATTTACTTTATAAAAGCTGGAAAAAATCTAGAAATCTATCCGAGATAGCATAAAGATATTTTAAAGTTTATTAAATTCACCCGAACTTTCTTTAACTGACAATTCTCGTAGATTTAACGATTGCAACACATTACCTATGTAAGTTTCCATGTCAATTTCAAGCTCCTCCGTTTCCTCGGGAATAGTTTCCATTCGCGGTCCATGGGCTGAAGGATATCTTTGACCAAGCATGGCATTGTCTGTACACCGAAGTGTTTCGTCTTCATCTTTTAATTCATCAGGATCGTCTTCGGCATCTTCATCTTGAGTGTATGATGTGTCGGCTGAGTCGTGTATGTTACTAGACTCCTGAGAGCTTTCATCTTTCGACGCATATTTACTCGCTCTTTTATCCGTTCGTGAGTTGACTGTACGCTTGTAGGCTTTTTCATTCCTTTCTATCTCGTCAGAAGTTTTCGGCGTTTCAAGGGAGCCATGAATGAGTTGTTTATTTCCCGACACACGGAGTATATCTACGTTCCCTTTCAGACTAGACTGTGTTTGTCGGTAAGACCGAGCGATTATTACATTTTCCTTGAATTTCTGTACCGCCTTCATCATCATCATTTTCATCTTAATTGTCTTCAACTTAATCCGGATTTCTTCTTGCTTCCTAGCATATTCACGTTTCTTTGATTGGCGAATCTCAGTTTTAAGTCGTTTTCGAGACTGGTGGATTTTTTCTTGTGCTTTGGTTAAAGATCCGATAGTAAATGATTGCTCTTTAAACCACAAATCTAATTGCCGTCCCATTTGGCAAACATTATGTCTTAAATTATGTCTCACACCAGGGTCAAGTTCACTTTTCCGCATGAAGCGGAGCCGGTACAAATCATTGGCTTTTCCCCTTGTTACTTCAATTGGAAATTTTACTCTTTTGTAAAATACCATAATTATAATTATCGATTTAAATTAAAAGGGATTTTTGTTTATAATTAATTAAAGTTCATAATAGTCCAGTGAAATAATTATAGTTGTTCCGTCCGCTTATTGTTTGAAATAAATATTTCTTTTCGCGTACAAAGGACTGATTTCCTTTGTCTATCAAAAAAAAAAATAATAAAAAATAACTACGCTATAGAACAAAACATCGATTTTTTAAATTGCAGTTTTACAGTAACAATCCAACGATAAAATCTGTTACAAATTGTCATTTTTACGTTCGAAATTTTTTAACACTTAAGAGGATAGGATCCCTGCGAGAGATAATTGTTTGAAAATTGCTTAAAACTTTGATAAATTACTACCAATTTTGTACAGCTACAACCAAAATCATTTATATTTGTAAGCTCTTCCTTACGTCGATAAGATAAAGTGTAACACAGTTGTGAATGACTGGCCATGAATAGAAACGAAAGGATTTTTGTAAAATTTTGGATTCTTTAATTGTCCCGAACAATAGGTTCATACCATAGTTGCACTGAAATACATGAAGTATTTGCTTCATAAATTAACCCGAACAGGATTTTCAATGCAGTTTATTTCAATAAATTGCAATATTTGCTTTCTTTTATTTGTACACATTGACAAATACAAATAACATTTATAAAACGACAAAAACCTCAGTGAAACTGATTCAATTGGGCTGTTTAAGTGAATTATTTACGCTTAAACATATGTTATACTTAAACATGTGTATCTACTAATAACGGGTAAATTTTAATAAATTTTATGGCACTAAAGAACACAAAGGATATTGCATTCAAGTTGTATGCTCATGAAAGCATCGGTTATTTGAATACTGGGTAAATAAATGAATGTACATGTCGGCCACATTTTTCAGTCAGTGGTCGTAAACTTTGTTATTATATCATGCCACGTTTTTTTTTCCTTTCTGTGGACAATGTCACCAAAAAACAAATTTAAACATTTCTTAGACTTATGTCACCGGGAAATGAAGGGTTCAGGACTGCGGAGTTGAATATTTATAATGCATACTTACAGTGAATATGTTCCATATTAGTAGCTTTCTAGAGAGTAATATTATAGGGACATATTAAGCAATAATGAACATACGTACAGTTCATTTATGATATTTGTGACAGCGACGCTGTAGAAGGTCCAATATAAATCATAATTCATTGGATAATGAAAAGAATTAAGCATTTTCTTGCACTCAGTATCTATCTTATCATACTATAGTTATAAACTTTTATGTACGTATATAATCTATTACGACACAGTCACATTATCATAAATGACCTGTACCCCAAAACTATACAAAGGCGTTATCAGTGTTACTGTTATACCGATGGGTGAAACGTGTTAAATCAAGGTTCTGTTAAGAGTCATAGGCTGCTATCCATTTATAGTGACAGAGATTAGCCATCTCTCAATCACTTGTTACATCAAACATCTAGTCTATCTTAATATGGGCATCCGTTTGCGTCTTATTCCAGGTTCGCTGTTTAGCTATTTCCAAAATGCCCGATTTAATGATATCACAATGTTGTACATCTAAACATGTTTAGATATCAATACATGTATCCATATTTTTTACTTAAAACTAGACTATATCAAGCTGAACACTTGATTATATTAAGCTGAAAGCATGTCTATCTTGAAATACTGACCAGGTACAAGCAATGTGTGATTCATTAAGTGTAGATTGATAATCAAACAATATCAAGTACTGGATGTCTGTGTTAGAGAACATTAGACATCAGCGACTAGACGCTATTTATGTGTGGAAATCGTGATGTATTTTATAGTAGATCTAATTAATTCACAGATTCTTCTCCTCTATATGTATGTAGGAAACGTTGCGGGTCGTGTTAGTATAATAATTCTTAAACAATTCTAACGCAATATTTCCGATATCTGAATATAAATATAATAATGCATTGTTTTACGATAAAATACACCACGTTTTCCATGGGCAACACGTGCGGCGGATAAAAACGCGTCCAACCGGATTCCGTCTCTATAAGTTTTAATGAAATGTGACTACGCGTTTGACATAATTCGGGGTATTTTTCAAAGACAATATCATCATGTTCGCATCGGAAAAAAAATTGCGTCACAGTACTTAATCGCCGAATAAAATACAGTCAATCGTTCGAATGCGAAAAATTAAACCACTCGTGCTTCGCATGAATGACAACGCATCCGAAATCCTGACTGTATTTTATTCAACGATAAAAAAATATAAGCAAGACACATTTATAATGTCTTAAATATTACACAATCCAGGTGGTGTATAACCTTTACCGGCGTTCCATAAAATAAGAAAGTTACGATTGATATTGTTATCAAGAGAATCACGTGAGATAATAACACGTATCGATAAAAATTTCAGCAATTGTTCAAACGTATATGTTAAATAAATTTGCAAAATAACTAGAAGGTACAAAATGCTAAAATTGGTCGTGCTTGTTCTAGTGGTGGTGTGCGCTTACTCTGTGTATGCTGATGTTGCCTCGTGTACATACACAGATCCGAAAAGTGGGAAATTATATAACTTTTCATCTCTCGTTAACCCGTGAGTACTACTTTCACCCACACTTACTCATCCTATTCGTTCCCTTCGGGACATAACCACAGTTTGCCATCTGAGTCTATCGATTGCAGTCTGTCCCACCTCTCTTTATGTCGTTCTCGCGCTTCTCAGATCTGCGTCTAGGTTTCTTCTGCGTTTCCCTTGTGGATTCTACTCCAAAGATTGGTTTGGTAATGTAGGACTCATCTCTCCTTAGAGTGTAGCTTACCCAACGCCACTTTCTTCCCTTGTTTGTGATGGCTGTAGATTTCTGTTGTGTTCTTTTCCAAAGTTCATGGTAGGTGATTTTTTCGGATCATCTATTCCTCAGTATTTTACTCAGACATGTGTTTATGAATACCTGCTCCTTGTGGTCGATTGCGTTGGAACGCCTTATACATACTTTAGGAATAGTCAAGTGCAACACTATATCATACCAATGCGCAAATTATATATCAATTTCAAGTCTATTTAAAACGATTTACTACAAATGATAACTAGTAATAATCATGCACCTATGTTAACAATTTCGTTAAATGTTCGTACTAATCCTCTAAAAACTAAATAATTCTATAATATAGAACATTTGCTATTTGTTGTCACAACATGATATTAAAGTAATTTTAGAATTTTGTTAAATTTGTGTAGAGCCGGATACTACCAATTCACACAACAGATATGGAGTGTAAATGGGTTTAGCTTGGATTCTCTTGTGGCAGACACACAAGTCAACGTGACCTTCTATCTACAAGTTTGCAGAAACATCCGGACCCCTCCAACAGGATGCACTGATGCTGGAGCCATATACACTGTATGTTTTAGTTAAGATTTTCCTAAACTGATTAAGTTTTGTAAAGTATAGATCAGCAAGGCCAAGTTTGCCGTGTCTGTACTTTAATCATACTAGATTACAACGGTAAAAGCCAAGGAAAAGTCTAAGTTATACTTCATTTATAAGTTTCATGCTGTTACACAATGTATTTTACACTTGAAGTCGTGAGTAGATTCTACGAAGGTTTTCGCTCAGAAGTAATGGATGATTTTGATACAATTTACTTTTCACGAAAGTGTTTGTTAACAACAATTTCTGCTCAGCTTTAGAACACAATGCGGTGATCATGGACGCTTCGAAAGGAAATCTCTGTTTAACATATTCATTTCGCTTACCCTTGAACTAAATAATGTGTCCAAAACAGACAAAGTAAACTACTGTGCAATCTTTAATGTGGTTGTCCTTTCAATGTTAAAGGAGCTTGCTACCAATTAAACAATAAAATAAATTTAATTGGCTAAAAGTTAATTATCAATAAATAAATATCTTTTATTTCACGTGTAGGTAACTCCCGACGGAAAGTGCCAGTCATGGGGTAATGCTGGTGTAGCCATATTCGATCCGAACCCGTATCAAGACGGTAAGCTTTTGTTTTAACTTTTATTCCATGACTACATAAAGGATGAAACTAAAGGATGAGACTGGGGTGGCAAGTGAACAGCTTTGTGCCACGATATTTCAAGAGTTGAATCCATGCTTATTTATATCAGCGAGTTGAGGGATAACATTTTGCAGTAGCGACAACAAGTATTAAAGCCCCGTGATCACTTTTGATGTTAAAATACATGTAGTACTTATATGATCAAGAAATATTTCTTACCGGCGATAATTGGCTGTAAATTGTACGAACAAACATTCCTAACGTAGCTTTTTAAATCTAAATTACTTGTTATAAAATATAGTATGTATGTCATACAGGTGTGAATCTGAAGATGTACCATGGAACCGTGATCGACCACCTCTCACACAACGCTGGCACTATCTACTTTGTGTGTAACCAGGGCAAGAAAAACGTCAAAGCTGATATGCCACAGTTCGAGCACGTGAAGGCCGCTATCAACCAAGCTCATTTCAAAATATTCACCAACCTCGCCTGTTGAGTATTTTGATCTACTAAATAATAAAATATTATATACTCAATGATTGACATTTTCAAACTGAATGATATGAATAAAGAGTAATCTTTGAAAAATCATTGAAATAATTTGTTATTATTTGCTCATCTGAAACACGAAGGCTACTGGATAGTAGTCAATATGGCATCCCTTTTCAATCGTCAATCTTCTGTCCGCGACGTCCGTGACATTATTTCCTTAAACCTGTTGAAAATGAGTTTGCAAAACTAAACAAATAGTCCAATTTTCATCTCTCTAGCTTGAAAAACAAAACCTTGGCCAAACATCAAGGTCAATATCAGCAAATGTCAAAGTTTAAATCTGCATTCAAAGATGTTAAACTGGTCCATATTTCATTGATGTAACTTCAAAAACAGAAAGTAGGTCAGTAGGTCAAGGTCAAGGCCAAGGTCAGCCAATGCCAAAGTTGTAATATGCATTGATGTAGCTTAAACAAGCAAGAAAATATGACCAGTGACCACGAGGCGGGGTCGATTTTGACCGTGATAATGATTTGAACAATTTTAGTAAAGGACCATTAGGTAATGTTATCTGCCAAATATCTAAGCTCTAAGCCTTGTGGTTTAAGACTATAAGATTTAGTTTTTTATGCTTTAATCCTCTGTAAAAACCGATGGCCCGGGGACGGATTCAGTCTTTACTCGGGGCCATTATTTGAACAATCGTGGTAGGGGTAAACAAGACAAAGCTACTTGCCAAATATCTAAGCTCAGTGTCTTTCAGTTTTTGAGAAGATTTTAAAACATATTTCCCTATATAACTGTATGATAAATCAAGTGACCCCAGGACGGGGTCAGTTTTGATCCGGGGTTCAGGATTTGAACATTCTTGATAGAGGATCGCTACAAAATGTTATACTCTAACTATCTAAGCTCTGGGCCTTGTGGTTTTAGATCAGAACATTTTTGAAGTTCCCCTATACAAGCCTATGTAAAATCAAGTGAGACTCGCCCAATTTTGACCTAGTGTATCTTGGTTGAGGTCTACTAGGCTATGCTACTTGCCAAATATCTAAGCTTTGTGCCTTTTGGTTTCAGAGAAGATTTCAAATACAAATTCCTATGTAAAATAAAGTCACACTTAGGGCGGGGTCAGATTTGTCATTTTTTTAACAATCGTGGTATAGGTCTTCCAGTCAATGCTACATGTCAAATATCTAAGCTCTGGGCCTTCCGCTTTTTACGATTTTTAAAGTTTTTAATTTCTAATGCCATGGCAGCCAGCCTTCTGAACGTAATTGAATTGTTTGAACTATTTGGTAGAGCGTGTCGTATATCTATTTGATGTTCGTTGAAATTGGCCCAGATGTTGTTAGCAAATTATGGACAACGGACGGACGACGGACATTCAATGATCCTAAACAGAACACAGTTCTACCTTTCTATTAGTAAGTCATTATTGTAATAATGAGTAAATTAACAGTGATCATGGGACTTTTAACAGCTTCAACTCATACCAAATGAAAGAATGTCTCTTGCTCTGTGGTATCCTTTCAGTTAAGGATAATTGTTATGTTCGCTTGTTACTTACATCAGAAATATCTTGAGCATTCGTCAACATGCACGTAGGGATCGTTGCATTAATCATGAAATAGTTCTGGTCCACTGCAAACAGGGGCCACTGTTAATTAAATAAGGGGAAACACATCTAAATAACCATGTTAGTAACGTATGATAATGTTTCATTCAATTAATGGAAAATTTCTTATAATAACTGATTCTTCCTCTGCAAACAAAAAGTATAAGGCCCGTATTCTAAGTCAAAACTCAAACTCATACTCCACTTGAACTCACTGGAGGACTCGAGGAACACTCAATTGAGTGGCTGTCAAGTATAGAATCGGTATTCATATTCGCCACTCAACCTTGACTTTATGGAGTATACTCGAAGTTGACTTACTACATGCATTCAGTAGGCAAAGCGTATTTTTCACAGACTTGGATCTGAATTGATTAAAATAATTGGTTAAAAAGAAATTATCTGTCATAGAAAACAAAGGATGTTGAATATATCAAGTAAAAGAAATCGGAGTTGCACACTGCTTGCTTGTTAATGGATAAACAATAATTTCCAGTTACGGTACATTTCAGCTGCTGGACCACCTGTATTATAATACAAAACAATGATTATATGCAAGGATTTATTTAAATATTTCTTTCTTTAACTGAAAATATAAATGTTGCCTTTTATTATTCATATTTATCACGGTCGAAATAATGCACCCGTACCGATAGGTGTATACCGTGTATAAAAAAATGTGCCTGTGTATAAAAAACATAAAATACATGCATTAATGCTATTTTTAGTAAACTTTCGAAATTGGTTGTTATCAGAAAATCAGAAAATAGAGCGACAGATTCCTTAGATGGAGTATGTGTCAAAGAAAAGTCACAGTGACTTCCTCAATCCCTTCTATCGGCGTAAGTATTGGTCAAAACTCAAGGAAGGTCATTTTCAGTTTCAAGAACTTGTTATACAGTCGCTTTAACATTTAATAATTAAGTCTTAATGAAATACTATACAGTGTAACTTTTTAGACTATCTCCTGAGGGACAAGTAAATTGTTAAATTGTTAATAAAACGATCTCTTCGTACAACATATTTTGTTTTGAATGATTCAGGTTTGGCTCAAATTAGCGGTCCCATAATGCAACAGGTTTTTCATTATCATTATCATTATCATTATCAGCAGCAGCAGCATCAAAACATCATCATCATTATCATCATTCTTATTTATAGTCAGCAAGGTACAGTAAACAAATAAACGTTATTGCGAACCTTTGAAACGACCGAGCAGGTGGTGTCGTATAGTCGGTGAAACGCGAGTGTGTTTGAGCACTGCGCTAATCGGTCTCTCCAGTAATTTTGACTAAATCAAAAAGTCGCCTTACGAAGTAAAGCGTTTGTATAAGTTTGCGAGTAAGACAACAATACGGCTATGGTGGATTTGTTTAAGCATATTTTGTTAACTTTAGCATATCATATCCGGGGACTACACAATCAATACTTCCAATGGCGCCTAGAAATCCTCCAATTTCTCGAAACTTCCTTTGCACCTTAGCACAATTCTGTTAGACTGGAAAGATACTGCCATTGAGAAGCAACTGCAGCAGAGACACTGATTCTGGATTGTGCGATGAACAGAAATACACCAACTTCCTGTTATCAACATCTGGCCAGGAATGCCTCGGTTTGAAATAACATTTAATTTATTCAAATCTGTCAAAATTAATATGACACCGTGGGATTAATAAATTTTTTGGAGCGTGAGTTACCCCCTCGTACCACCTGCCTACCCCAGGTGACAGAGGACATCTAGGG
Organism: Saxidomus purpurata; assembly: GCA_022818135.1. Classification (NCBI taxonomy): domain Eukaryota; kingdom Metazoa; phylum Mollusca; class Bivalvia; order Venerida; family Veneridae; genus Saxidomus; species Saxidomus purpurata. The sequence continues at coordinate 19,323,762 of JAFMSR010000008.1, forward strand.
CCATCAATCATACAAATGCATTAAATTTTCGCTAATCAGCTAGTTTTAGCCATGTGATGGAGACAATCTTGTACAGTCAAAGATAGTATATTTATTTTTGTACCTTCTGTGTTGATAACATGTTTAGTTAATGCAAAATGGGTGAAAATACGAGTTGATAACCTAGGCATATGAGTGAGATCCACATGACAAACATTTATACACATGCATCTTGTATAATATAAGGCTGATAGGCGAAAATTTTTAACTTAAAAAAATTATCGTTTTCACAAACAATACTTGAGTGCATCTGAAGAGGCCGTGATGGCCACTCAACAAAACCTAACTCTTTGGAGTGAACTCCAGCGAAACTAACCCTTATGAATACCAACTATGACTCACTTGAGCGATCCATGGTACCGTTAGGCAATTACACCTACTTACGACTACTTAACTCACTGAGGGTTAGTTTGAGTTTCGACTTAGAATACGGGCCTTAGTTATCGTCTGCAGTAGATTGAAAATGAAACAAAGAAACAAGCAAACAAACAAGTAAACAAGAACTCCCTTAATTTTCAAATGCATGGGAGTCATACTGGGGTCTTGGCAAGTTCACCATTGGAGAAATCCTACGGTCGACATGGACTATAAACAATCTAAACAACAAGTTAACAAACAACCAAGCACACAAACAAGTAAATACACAAACAAAAATAATTACTACCGTTCTGAATTTGCATTCATTTAGATAACGGGTACAATTATCATATGACATGAATGGCAAAATCAGTACTCACGTGAAATAGTACATGATAAGATTTGAAAATATACTTAAACACATGCAGGAGTTTGTTTTCTATATTAAACACAATATTTCTGAACAAAGCACCTAAACATATAAGTTAGGAAATATGGCAAATATTGGAATGAAGGTAAGGAAATTTACGTGTTCGTTCATATGATTTAAATTGATACATGCATTATACAAAATGTAAAATGTGTTAACCACACGTAAACACCTACGATTCTGTATTTAAAACCGCGATCATCAACATCTCATATTTGAATATCTCGATATACAATTTTTCTGATTCATACATTCTAATTAAAACCTGCAAGACAATGTTAAAACTTTCTTGTAAGGCAACCCTGTTTATTTTTTCTCTCAGGAATATGACATAGAATACATATCAACGGGATAACATCCATATGAACATGAGTAATGGTATCCTATCTGAGTGAAATAATTTGCTACATTTAAATGAGAAGTACCTCATACAATGTTGTTGTATATTCAAAAATTCAACAACAGAAGCTAGTATTTATACAGTTAAAACTTCTTATTGCATGTATGACTATGCTGAAACTTACACAAGAATTCACAAAATGAAGATTAACTTAAACATTATTGACTGCACTCAACAGACATTTTTCTTCAGAATTTTGTTGTTTTGCTCGGACTTCTTGGCGTATACCATGTTTCATCACATCCATTAAAAACAGACAGGTATGACTAAAGCTTGTTATTATTATTGATGAATGAATAAACAAAATAGTTCAGTAAAAACCTCTTAAATTCAAGCTGATTATTCTTTGGAAACACTAATTCATCATTCTGAAAAAAAAACCGACTGATTACATGTAAAATAAAATGATATAACATATATTCGTTATTACATGTAATTAATTAGGAAACGAAGAAATTAACACATATGGTCTAATAATTCGATAATTGGGTTATATATCTTTTATTGTAGCGACAGTTTTGTAGAATTTATGACAGCTTATGACAAAACGTATTCTTCAGGAAACGAGTTCGAAAGAAGGTAAGGTATTTTCTATCGAAACATCAAAGAAAAACTGACACAGCTACATGTACATAACGTCATTCAAGTCCAACGAGACATATACTATACAGTTTATACAATGTATTTTCTTACAAATACTTATATAACATTTGTATCTGATATAGTAAGTGACATCCGGATTCTGCAAAGCAATATACACAGACTTAACTGCAACTACATGTGTATATAATCAAACGACAGCACAAGAAGTGTGATATAAGTATACGTTCTCCTCAGTTTTAAACGTTGTATATTAATAGATTTGAAGAAGGAACATGTAATATATGGCTCACTGAACATTATTCATGTATAATTGTATGCAAATATTGAAAATACCAGATCCAAAAACAAAATCAAGGGAATTAAGTCAAATTTTTCTGTCATCACGGTAGCTCAAGAGTTACCCATGAAGGCTAAATTCGTGATCATCAAGTCATGCACTTTTGTAAATGAATATGGAGATGGAAATAGAACAACATGACAGTAAAATTTGTATTTATATGTTTCAGATTCTCAATATGGAAACAGAACGTTGACTTAATAAATAAACACAACGAGGAGTTCTCTATGGGACTTCATTCATACACAATGGCTGCCAGCCAGTATGCAGACTGGGTAAGTAAAGTTTTGAACTATTTACTTTTGATATACACAACACTATAAAATTATACAAAGTATGGTAGACAAATCAAAAATGTTTATTTCAAATTCCAGTACTGGATAAGTATACCGTATATACATGTACATGTATGATAAAGTGACCATTACAACATACATGTATATCGAGTTACATGATAAGTCCCTGAAAGCATTTATTATCGAATCATTTTCCTTGTTAACTTACATAACCGGTAACGAAAAAAACAAAACGCTTTTACACTTCTATTGACTTTAGACCAGGGAAGAATATCAACAAATGACGCTAACGTACAAACGTAAGGGACGGTCCAGTTTGAATGGTATTACTGATTCTACAACCTTTAATAAACCTTTGCCGAAAAGTATCGATTGGAAGGCACAAGGATATGTCACTGAAGTTGGAAATCAGGTAAAATCAAATCTGTCATACTAGTATTTCATATTAAAAACGCGTGTTAAATTTGTAGACATCAGTCTGAAATGTCGCAGATATCCTTTGATCATAATTTTAAAAAAGACGAAGACAAATAATACAAATTGCGTCATTCATTACAAAATTTTACACTTTTTCGTATCTCGAAAAGAATGCAACGTTCCCAAAGCTTAACTATATAGGAGACGATAGAAATGCTTTATGCAGTTTCACGTTAACTTCAACATTTTGTGTATTGTTCTTGTGTCCGCGGGATGCCTAATGGACGTTTGATTTGGACTCTTATTGTGATTCGTGCGATTAATTAAATTTTAAAAATCCTACTAGGGCCAGTGTGGAAGTTGTTGGGCATATACAGCGACAGGGGCCCTAGAAGGGCAACATAAAAAGAAAACGGGTGTTCTAGTTGATTTGTCGGAACAAAATCTTATGGACTGCTCCTCGAAACAGGGTAAGTAAATAATGGACAAATGCTACATAATTAATGTTGTAGTACTGTCTCTTGTTTTCAGTCAATATCCTCTTACGATTAAACGCCAAAAAGACTAAAAAATGTCTTTCAATAAGTTATTTCGTCCACGTCATGATATATGTGCAAACCTTGAGGTTGTTCCATTTTTAAACGTGGATCACGCTAAGGAATTATTTTTTATTTCATTGTGTTGGTGCTTAAAGAAATAACTGTCACAAAGCAAAGGGATGCTACTGTATCAGCTTTCATTACAACAATAGCATCAGGAATAGAGCATCTTTTTGGAAGCCCTTTAATTGTGTATTTACTTCCAGGAAATTATGGTTGTGAAGGAGGATTAATGGACGAAGCATTTAAATACGTGAAAGAAAATGGTGGTATTGACACTGAACAGTCCTATCCATACAATCTGACGAATCCCGGGGTAGGTTAAGGCTCCAAAATATTTACAGACACTGCGAATATCCCCAGTTACGTCTTTAAAAAATCAACATAAAGCCTTGATTTAATTTTCTTTGGCCGTTTCTTTTGCGACTAACCGTTTTGTGAAGTTTTCTAAAAACTGTCTATTTTATTGATCAATATTTTATCAGACAAACGGGAATTCAACACAAATAACTGACCTCGAAACATGTACAAAGCAACAGAAAACATCCATTGAATGTCTATAAGAATATAGTTAATTGCAAAAGCCTTTGCCAAAAGCAAAAAGAACAACAACAAAACAAACAACACCAAAACTGCTACTTTAAAATCTGTCAGGAAAAAACACATATCTGAACACAATAAAAACAACAAGAAAACATTAGACCGTGACCTGTCGATTACCAGAAATAACTCGATGAAAACTATATATGTACATGTACGTAATTTTCTTTGTCTTGCCATTGATATATAGACGAATGAATAGAACTATATTTCACATATCTATTACATTTGGTCTGAATCACTGAACTTATTATAAATTGTAAATTTTAAGGCGTACAAGTGCAGATATAGAAAAAAAGACAGTGGGGCGACATGCACCGGTTATGTTGATCTTCCAAAAGGTAACGAGACGGCTCTGCAAGAAGCCGTTGCATTTGTTGGACCTCTTGCAGTAGCTGTGGACGCCAGCCATGAAGGTAAAACTATCGTACTTAATTTCTAGAATGTTATTTCAAAAAGAAAATGTTGCACAGCAAATTAAATGATTAATACTTTTATACTACAAGTGTGATATCTACGGAGAGCAATAAACAAACTTTAACTGATGCTCTCATTAAGTCCTCAGTGTCAGCTGCTCAGCATCATCTTAAACAATGAATGGAAGCGCAGTTCAGACATTTAGTGGGGTTAAAGTTAAGTATTCATTATCATAATTACAGGATTCATGTTTTACAAGAGTGGTGTCTACGATGACAACAAATGTTCTTCGAAAATAATAGATCATAGTCTCCTTATTGTTGGATATGGCATAGAAGATGGAAAAGAATACTACAACTGCAAAAATAGGTACATATCAGTCTGTGTCTAATTCTTTTAATAGAGAAACTGATAACAAATCCGTACGATATATAATGGTAATCTTGATAAACCAGAACCAAAATATGACGTCAATGTTATTAATCTGCGAATTTCTGTCCAGAAATTAAAGTCCCATGATCAATCTAGATGTAAAAATATGTGTGGCACTTACCAAGAAATATTATTTATCAGCGACATTGGCCGTTACTTGTACGAAAAACAAGTACAAGCTATCAATGTAGTGCAGTGTTTCTTTTCAATACAGGACAAAATTTAAAAAAAAATTGAAAGAAAGGTAAACATCAGCACTGTTTTGGAGTACGGTAATAAATTTGATTTGATTAATAAATGTACACGGATATAACTTCTATTAAACTATTTTCTTTCGGTTCTACTTGTAGTTGGGGAACGTCATGGGGTGATAAAGGATACATAAAGATGGTACGGAACAAGAATAATCAATGTGGTATTGCTACTGAAGCAAGTTATCCAACTATGTGAAACGAGTTTAAAGTCCAGTCAAGCCTATGCTATCAACTCTATGTTTCGCGTGTTGCAACCATTAAACAACTCAGACGAGACTTGCTTATAGTGAAAGTAACTCCACTGTGCAACACGTAAATACTATGTTGAATTTTGTTATTTATACTTTTTTAGAGTATTTGTAAAACTTACTGGTATTCCGTGAAAAAGGGCTTTCGGATATTCATAGCATATTCGGTTACAGTTCATTGAAAAAAAGGTTTTTGGGCATCTTTTTTTGTAATGTGATGTCAATGCTAAACATGTTCTTAGCAGAATACTTACTGCATAGAAAATTCCTCTTTTTGATTGAAAAAAGAGGACTATTGTCATAGCAATAGCGATTTGACACAATTCTATTCTATTTACATTTTAGTGATGCTTTTTGAAAAAGACATTATAATTGCGGAACAAAATTAATCAGATTATAACTCTTGTCAAAATGATAAATATTGAATTGCCATCAAATGTTAACGAAGCAATCAGAAAATATATAAAATATCAAAATACTGCCTGTATTATGTGAATGTAAGTAGTAATGTGACGTCGACGTTATGGTATGTGCATAGCGTCATTTTGGAAATGATATTTTAAACGCACGTTGCAATGAAACATTTTGTTTCTTTCTGTTCGCTGGAAACAAGAGGCTAATATTTTCCCAAATTAATTTTCAAATATTATCTGACAGTGTTCAAAATACGCAAAAAATGGATTTTCTGTTATAATTTTCCCCTTTTTATACAAATGTTAAGGATACAAAACTCCTCAAATAGCTTAGCTTTGTTTTGGATAGGATGACTTTCGTTTAAGCAATAACTAAATGAAGCTAAGACTCCGATTTATTATTTATTCAAGTGGTTCTAGGGAGGTTAATTGATGCATACAGGTTTTAAGGGAGGTAACTCAATCAAAACTTTTGCATCTAACTTAGAGCAGTTTTCTATCTAATACAGTTCATTCGGCTCAAATAGTTTTGTTTAAATCTATGGTATGTCTTTTCAAACATATACATGTATGTGTACACATAAATCTATTACGTAGCTGTCATACCACCCTGAATGAACTGTATGTATTTTGCTGAGAAATGAAAGGAATTGTACGGCATGATTGAGTAAATACCTTTTTGGAATTATATTGTGCTATGCTAATGTGTTATAATTATGTATGAATGTACGGTGAGAACAAAAAATAAATTATAAAAGAAACTTTAGAGTGGTTGTGGAAGAGAATTCGACACTAAGCTATATCCGCTCTTATTATGACAGGGTTTTTGTTTTATTGGATCTTTCGACATGTGTAGCGTAAAAAACGTATGTGTTGGTTTAGATAGGTTTGGCCTTCCATAGAAGCAACAGTTACCATATGGAACACGTTTTGTCTGTATAAATGTTAAAGCAATGCCGACATCTCCTGAATATTGAAAACTCAGACGTTTGAGGCAAATGCTTATATTTTTAAGGCAACTTTGAAAATGACATTGGACACGATTTTACAATATAATATTTTTTCATAAAGCAAACGTATCGTGCTCAAAACCAGATATATTTACAATTTAAGAGAACGCTTAAATTGACCTCTTATAAGCCGAAACAAGAGAAGTCCATGCGTAGGACAGTACAGAGAGTGATCCTGTACGTGACCTTTGTAGTAAGGCCAATGGAAATTCTACTTCCATGTACCATCTAAGTCTGTTTGCTGACGTATACATCATATGCGATGAAACAGAGTGAAGCATAGCGTGATGTGATTGTTTTAAAAAAAAACATACATGTCTACCCAATGTGCATCGAAATGTGACCGGTGTGCGAAATATTTACAACATATATCTTATGGGGAACCCATCCGCTGACTGCACTGAGGGTGTTTGACTACTGACTGTGTTTTATTTTTGTCGGGGGCCTTAACACATATTGGCCATAAATGGTTTGTTATTGATGAAGTATGAGTGCTGGAAATCTTTCACCTCCTGTGTACGCCAGAAGTTTTCTAATTTTTCGTATTTCTGCCTCTGTTTACCAAATTTTTATCGAGATAAAACGCCGATCGCAAAAGTCATAACAAGTACATGCACTATATTTACTAAGTAGCTGAACATTTTTTATCGGACTTTATGATTTTTGATGATGCAATAGTTTCCGGCCCAACGTCATTATTGACTAACTAGCTTTTAAACAGTTTTTGGGGATAATTCTTTTCTCTCTTGTTTGATGGTTCATATATCATAACAATTTACAGTTGGTTTTTTCTTTCTAAATTTTATTACGCATAGTCTACATTATACAATAGCGTTATAATAACTGTATATGAATCGTTCATGTATAATAATACAAGAAGTGCACATATCGAACACTTCCAATAATACAATTGCATCTTGCAATGAAAGAGACGTTAATTTCTGTACTAGATCTTAATATTTTACAATGACCTTGCTAAATACCAAGCCTTGGTCAACTTAAAACCATACCTAAACAGTAAGCACACAATGAAATTCCAGAATTTTATATAGTGCTATAACATAATTGTACTTTTATAATAATCTTTATTATAGTCTCATTAATGTACATGTATATCACAAGGCAAATACACAAATACATGTAGATTCAAATTAAAATGATATGCATTGTACATTGTCATCCATTAATAAACTATAACAGACTAATCATTAAAACAAGAGAACATTAATTTACATATAACGACAAGATAAAATAAAGGAGAATCTACAAATTGTTGCATTAAACTAGTTTGGCAAATTTGACAAATGTAATAAAAATCTGAATGTGGAAAAAGGTGCTAGAGCACTTTCTAAAAATTGTTTTACAAAAGCATAATAGTATCACCCCTGTCAGGTCGTAGTTGAACTGATTAGCAACTACTTTTTGGAAGCTATAAAAGGAAGTGATTAATAAAAGAAATACAACGTACATGTAAATAAAGGTATTATTTATATAGATAAAACATTCTTTTTTTAGAATGGGCACATATTCTTATTAAAGAGTTGTTGGTGAAAAGTATATTGAGCTTAACCACATTTGATAGGCTTAAGAAGTTTGGCACTCCTGAAATTGCTTTTTGAAATAGACGTTGTGGTAGATCATCCTATTAATCACAGTATAATAAAACATGACTCTTATCCTCGACTACATTACAAAAAACAGGCATTTTCTTTTATCAACCTTAAGTTTTTAACTCAAGGCGCTACACCGCAACGACACTAACTAAGAATTGCTCTATGTGTAGAGGGTAAAATAAGGTTGCAGTAATCTTCAACCTTAAAATCTGTTTTAAATAGGTTCTACGCTTATTACGTTCCCTGCCATTCGCACCATCATATCTACAGACTGTGTGTTTCCATTCAGTTACGTACTTCTGCATATTAAAACTGATAATAATATTAACAATAACATCTTTCACTGTACAGCTTACAAAACATACTCAGTTTGCCAGATTAGATTGAGCTTACTGTTGCTTAACTGTGAAAAACCAGTGTTTGTAAGACCTAAAACTATCATATTTGCCAGCAGCCAAAAGTGCTATACGTTTGTTGATTCTTGATAGATTTGTATTACATGTTCGTGCCCATAAAACACCGATGGCCTTTCATCGACGGACTACAAATGGGACACAAGCCATTAAAAAATTTGTTGTGTCCAGGAAAACTGGTTCCCGAAAGTGCACTTATGTTTGACAATAACGATACATGAGTAACGCAATAAAAATTCAAATTTTGAATATATTAGATTCACTAATAGCGCGAACTACTCAAAGAAGCTCAGGAAAATACATGCGTACACTGGTATGTACATAAGTTTGTAAACATAAGATTTAAAAACTCCTGGAATTTGTTACATCATTGAAATAAGTGTTATGCATGCTAAGTTAACAAGTAGTCATTTGGAAAACAAATAAGTAGTATGAGGAGCATTCTGGTTACATTGGTCATGCAAATGTGAAACTTTGACTTGCCAAAGCAATTTTGTTAGACCAAACAACATAAATAATAACATGTATATAAAAAGCGATACATTTTTTTGCCTGATATGCAGAAATTTACCTGACCAACTAACCATTCATGATATTGAAAAGTTCCATTAGAAAGATCAAGCAAACATGACGCATATACAGTTAGTGTATATATATTGTGTTTAGTAACAAACGT
>JAFMSR010000008.1:19333815-19370822 GCA_022818135.1 Saxidomus purpurata
TAATTATCTTCATGTATAATATACATATACTCGATCGAATAAAAGCGTACTGCGAAGATGATAGAAAGTATCACGAACAGATTGAAAATAATACTAAATCCTCGTGATCATTTTAAATTTAGCTAATCAATTTAATAATAATCAAGACTGTACGCTATTCAGTCATCACTTTTTCAGCGAGTACCCCTTTAAAGACTGATAGACAAGTCCGTTTTAGAAATTAAGCAATTCAATTCAATTCAAATATTTTATTAAAGTCTCTTTCATTTACATACAAATTTTATCATAAAAAAACATATATATTATATGACTAAGACATTTGACCATAATATACAATGACATATTGCACCTTTAAATTACAATTAAAAATTCATAAGTTATATTAATATATTATATTATTATTTACATAGTAAAACAGAAGAACTGATTTTACTTCCACTGTAAGAAGTATCACAGCACTTTATGTATTAAGACTATTTATACAGTGTAAAAGTCAGGTAACCATTGCTAATCTTTAACTAAAAACTGCCACAGAATGAAACGGGAGTAAGAAACTGAAAAGAAAAAAAGGGCACTACTGCGCATGTAAAAAATAGCCTTAAAAAATCGAATATCACCCTTGATCAGATCAAGGATGAACTGATTAGCAATGATTACCTTAACTTAGTCTCATCAGTGTATATGATAAGCATTATCAATATATGAGACCAATGATATAAAAGACGTATACATGAATGTATTAGCTAAAAATCATACTGATAATTAGCTATGCACATGTTAAAATATTGGTAACATTAAAGTCATGATCTACAGTACAGTAGTTTCCTTCTTTCAATTAAAATATTATGGCAGGTTTTGGCAGATATATAGATGATATTTTCATCACTAAATATTTTACCAATTTTCTCTTCATCAGACATATTCTGGTTCACTATTGACAAGTTATTTATTGCAGAGTCTAGGTCTTTCCTGATATCATTGTACAATGGACAATTTAAAAGTACATGTTTTTCATCTTCTACAATGTCAAGACAGTTAAAACAGGTTCTATTAACTAAATCAATATTCTCATATCTGCCTGTTTCTATTCTGAGAGGTGCTACGCCACATCTAAATTTTGTAAATGCAGATCTATACGAATATGGCAAATTATTAACCAAGTATTTTTCAGTACAAAATTGTGATTTAAACTTTCTGTAAGTTCTTAGTTTGTTACTGCCGTTTCCTCTTAATGCATTTTCTCTTTCCAACATCATTTTCCATTTATTTATTTCAATATTCATTAATTTCGATTCTAGTTGTAAAATAGTTGGCTTGGCATTTGTAATATTCTCTTCTAGTAAATGAATACTATCAATGTCTTGTAAAAATTTCTTCATTCGGAAAAATCCATTTTTAACATGGCTTGTTTTAGACCACATATATATCTTTTTATTAATTCTAAAATCACCCATATTAATTACTCTAATATACTGTCTAAATACTGATCCCCACTGTCTTACAATTGGTGGTTTCCATCCCATCTCTCCACTTACTGCAACATTGGGAGTGTATTTTCCAACACCTAAATAGTAACGCATGGCCCTATTATGAACTGCATTAATGCACGAGTAGGACCTGTCACCCCAAATAGGGGCACTATAATTAATAATGGGCCATACCATGGTATCATAAAGTTTTGTAAATGTTGAATATTGAAAACCACCAAATGCCTTACTTTTGGAGATTACAAGACCAAGCGCTCTAGAGGCAGACATTGCTACAGTTTTTGCAATTTCATTATAATCCATGAATTCATTTAATACAACACCAAGATATCTGTAACTGTGTACAATATGCAACTCTTCGGAGTTAAAATTAAATACATGTTCTGTTTTCGGCATACTATTAGTTCTGAAATGGACTACATTTGATTTGCTACAATTTACAATCATTTTATTTTGACAGCACCAAATTGCTAAGGCATCAAGCATTGACTGTAGATCTTGTGCACTTTCTGCTAGCAATACTATATCGTCAGCATATAACAGAATGCATATTTTTCTCTCCCCAATACATACACCTTTGTCAAAACTATTCATGTAAGTAACTAAATCATTAATATACAGATTAAACAACAAGGGAGATAAAGGACAGCCTTGTTTTAAACCACATTTAACATCAAACCAGTCTGTGTCAAAACCGTTAAGCCGTACACAGCATTTAACCTCTTTGTATAATGATGAAATGGCTTTTAACAGTCTGCCATTAAGCCCCACATGCTGCTGCAGTTTTTTCCAAAGAGAACTACGGTCTATAAGGTCATACGCCTTTTTAAAATCTATGAAAGCTGCAAATGTAGGTAACTTCTGAAGTTTACGAGTTTCTAATATTGTTGTAAGAGATTGTATTTGGTCTACTGTGCTTTTACCTTTAACAAAACCATTCTGTTCATCACAAATTATATCATTATTTCCACACCATTTAGTTAACCTGTTATTCAAAACAGCACAGTAAATTTTATACATAGATGGCGCTAGTGTTACGCCTCTGTATGAAAGAGGGTCACGAGGGTCTGATGATGAAGATTTTGGTATTGGTGTAATAATACTTTTTGACCATGCAGTAGGCACTGTACCACTAATAAAACATCTGTTAAAAAGACTATGTAACATAGCTACAGCAGCGTCATTCTTAAGAAGTTCACATGGTATCTCATCATATCCAGGTGCCTTGCCTGATTTAGCTAGTAAAACACATTTTAAGACCTCATCCACAGTCAACATACTATCTACATCTTCATATTCCTGTAAATCAGAAGCACTGACATTATAAAAATTTATACCATGTGGAACATGTTCACTTGGAGTAGTGCTCTTCATGTTAAGAAGATCTTCAAAATCACAGCCCCACTTTTTGAGTACAGTATTAGGGTCATTACAAATGGAACCATCAGACCTTTTTATTTCAAATGGAATACGCTTCAAACGCTCATTTCCAATACCAATATTCCCAATACTTTTCCAAAAATATTTCGAGTTCAATGAAACTGCAGCCTCAAGATCTGACTGTGCTCGATAAACATATTGGCGCTTTGCTCTCTGCACACTACTATCAAAAGCCTTTCGTTTTTGTACATACATATGTTTAAGCGTTTGTCTATTCCTATTACATGTATTACATTTTAGCCATAACTTCTCAGCTGTGCACATTTCAGTCCACAATACTGTAAGGTGGTCAGACCACCAAGGTTTTTTAACTCTAAATTTCTTATTTGTTCTTCTAGAAGATATAGTAACAACTTTATGTTCAAGTGCAGACGACATCTCATCATGCACTATGTTTACAAACTTATCATATGCTTCATCGAGACCCATCTGTGATACAGAAGTACTCTCAAGCTGGTCAATGGTTTGAAAAACCTCCTGCAAAACCTCCGGATTTGATAAAAATTCCGGACCTACATTCCTTGTATTATATAATGATTTATTATGCACTATATCACAGTTGGGTCCAACCTGAGACATATTTTTACAAATATTATCAAGACTAAATTTCCATCTTAGTAATGAATGGTCTGGAACTGCCATTTTCTTCAACTGAGAATACCCTTTGGTTACATCTAAAATATCCGTTACTGTCAATACTTCAAAATCTACAAATGTAGTCAGGTTTTCATATGGAATAAGACAAAAATCTACCACAGATGAACCTTGAGGTCCTACAAATGTGAAGTTATTCTTTATTGTATTTCTACCATTTAAAATACAAAAATTTACATTTATTTGAAATTCACTCAGAATATCCCCAAGGTAAGATATTCCACGTGTAGGAATCGAACCCGTGTCCAAAATATTGAATGCTACAAAATCATAAACGCGCATGTGGTGATTTGTGATCTCTAGTATTATTTGTTCCCGTATTTGAAGATGTTCGTGCAGCTCTTAAAACATGTTATGAAAAAAGTATGTCTAACGTGTTTCCTGAATGCATTTAAAATGACTGCTTTTCCAATGCTAACATATATAGAACATTTCGTGCTAAAAATATGCCTTACCACAGACTACTATTATCACTTGCATCAGTTAAACATTTGGATTTTTATGCCCCCGAAGGGTGGCATATTAAAATCGCACCGTCCGTCTGTCCGTCCGTCCGTCTGTGCGTCCCCACTTACAAATTCGTGTCCGGAGTGTAACTCTGTCATGCATTGAAGGATTTTAAAATAACTTGGCACAGATGTCAAGCACATCAAGACGACGTGTCGCGTGCAAGACCCACGTCTCTTCCTCAAAGGTCAAGGTCACACTTAGATTTTGAAGGTATGGAATCCTCTTTATATGCACACATCTGTGTCCGGACTGTAACTTTGTCATGCATTGAAGGATTTTAAAATATCTTGGCACACATGTTCAGCACATCAAGACGACGTGTCGCGTGCAAGATCCACGTCCCTTTCTTAAAGGTCAAGGTCACACTTAGAGTTTGAAGGTAATGAAATCCTCTGTTTATGCACACATTCGTGTCCGGACTGTAGCTTTGTCATGCATTTAAAGGATTTTAAAATATCTTGGCACAAATGTCAAGCACATCAAGATGACGTGTCGCTTGCAAGACCCACATCCCCACCTCAAAGGTCAAGGTCACACAGGGATCCTCTATTTATGCACACATTTGTGTCCGGACTGTAACTTTGTCATGCATTGAAGGATTTTAAAATAACTTGGAACAAATGCCTAGCACATCAAGACAAAATGTCACGTACAAGACCCACATCCCTACCTCAAAGGTCAAAGTCACACTTAGATTTTGAAAGTAATGGAATCCTGTATATATGCACACAATCCTGTCCGGACTATCACTTTATCATGCATTGAAGGATTTTAAAATAATTTGGCACAAATGTCAAGCACATCAAAACGATGTGTCGCGTGCAAGACCCACGTTCCTACCTCAAAGGTCAAGGTCACACTTAGAACTTGAAGGTAATGGAATCCTGTATATATGCACACATTCGTGTCCGGACTGTAACTTTGTCATGCATTGATTGATTTTAGAATAATTTGGCACAAATGTCAAGCACATCAAGCCGATGTGTCGCATGGATTTTAAAATTAGATACCACAATTATTGAGCACATGGAGAGGACACAGACTGTGAGACACTTCTTACGGGGGCATTCGTCACTTGTGAGGGACGGCTCTTGTTTAGTTTAAAATCAAAGCCATTTCATGTATAACCTGATTTACTGAATTACGAGGATTATAAATCGCATAATAAGGTTCTAAAGATAAGTGGACAGACATTATTTAGGCTGATACTTGAATTTTTGTGAAGTTTATTACTTTCGCCTAATGGTTATGCAGAGGTAGTCGCCACTGAGAGATCTAACCCTTGTCATGATAGCGGCAAGTGGTTCTGCATAAACTGGCGACCAGTGAAGATCATGATCAGTCTGCACTGTACGATATTCAGTCAGTACTTTTTTTACCTATCATCGTTTGAAACAATAAATGTTGTCATCCAAATTTAAAGCTGGACAGGTCCAAATTAGAAATTTAGCAGTGTTGATGCGCAAAAGGTATCAATATTTAGCATACATTCAGAAGGCAAATAATTAACAGTACTTATTTTTATAATGAACAAAATGTTTTTCCAAAACGCATGAAGATAAAGAATGAACATGCGTGTACTAGCTATGAAGATAGAAATTGACAGTTAGTGTAGATGGGTATGTCTACAAGACATATAGTGTTAAAGCGTCGAGAAAAGTTTATATACTGCCCACATGTACAAAATATTTTACTAATTATTGATGTATTTCTGTACACTTTTTAAATATTATGCGAATACTTTAATAATTATCATTATAAACAATGGTATGCCTAATGTAAGCGTCAAAAATAGCGTTAAGAAAAAGGTCGTATATACGCACTTGTTTAAATTGGTTTTAATAGTCAAATGAAACAAGGAATAACATCAACGAGGATAAATCATTGATAAAAATAATATTGTAATTCTTGCGACAAACAACAATATATACATATAATTTTATGTTATAGATCTTTTATAAAAGTATGTATTAATTTTAAAAGAGAAAAGTTTATCCTTTATGCGGCGTCACACGGCGTCTAGGGAAATGCCCTACCCAGCGGATAGCCGCTGCGTCTACATCCTTGTGCCACGCGATTCCGCATGATTTTCTGCTCAAGCGTTGAAAAACAACGACTGGGCTGTACTATTTATTCCATTATTGAGGAGAAAGTTTTTAATTATGCTTAGCGCTTTCTACTCGATCCTTGTTATTTTACAGAAATATTGTATATGTGTTAATTTGAATATAATATAACCAAAAACTATTATAAAACATACATGTACCATTCGTTTCCTTGTTTTCTACGTCTAATATAATTATCATCCCCATCAATGACCTTTTCCGTTTTACGTAAAATATCTCTAACATTTTCTACAGGTGTACGTTTCACTAGTTTCAGCTATATAGAATGTTCCCAACATTTTCTAGTGTGTTTAATGAATTTTACTGTAAAGAGAGGTACATGTACAATGTATCTGAAACATTAACTGCAGTTTGTATGCAAACATAATTAAAATTCTGAAACATTAACTGCAGTTTGTATGCAGACATAAATAAAATTCTGATCTTCGTCTCTGATAACAAGTCATCTTTTAAAAGCACCGTACACCATTGTATTACAGTAAAACTTTATTTGTCATAGTTAAAAGTTGAATGCGTTTCAAAAGAAAACAGGATGCTGGTTTATATCCTGCAAAAACTGTTCATATGCTTGCAATACGTATTATAATTTATGGTCACTTTGGCATTCTGTATTAAACCCGATTTTCATACGCGTCCAAAATAGACCACACTTTTGTCGATTCGTCTATTGTCATTTCATCATTCTTTTGGGTTTTCACCTGGTCGGCAGATCGTATAACATTGCTAGAAATACCATTACGGTCGGATGGCGAAATTACAATTATGATAAATATGTTGCAAGCTTTTATGTTTCATCGAAATAGAGGAAAGACGAAGCCTTTCCCTTACACGTAGGCGAATACTGTATAGCGTTTTAAATCTGCGGTGCCAAATATTGGCGTTTTTTAAAGTGTTTTGATTTGGCGATGTCTTAAATTGGTGGAAATCACATCCACCGCCAAAATTTAACCTCGACCAGAGCCCGCTAAAATAAAACCTTGAACTGGCATGAATGTCACTCTTTCAGTAGATATTTTGATCGTCGGCGATTACCCTCCGTTTTTCATTTTGATATGTCCCTGTTAATTGACTTTTCGAATGATATGATTGACTGTGTATTAAATCGATCTAATAGATCTAGTCCAATTATCCTTTAGAAATTGTAACACAACTGCTCGAAAATACGACCTGAGCAAAATTCAAGGCAAAAAATAACATGAACTTTATTATTGAGTTGATACTCAGCCTTTATATATAGGGCCGATCCCTCTAGTGCCATGCATTCGTTCTCAATTTTGCTTACAAGTGATTGTGTCTTTGAATTACCAAAATGTCGGATATGATGGCTAAATGGTTAAAGAAAGGAAAGTTAAACGTAAAACAACCGCCATGTATAAATTTTCCTGATCCCTGATTCACTTATAATCAACTGGGACCAAACGGGTGTCAATCTGGTTACGTGTGGCAACTGAACAATGGAAGAAAAATGTGCGTTATACAAACCTTTACTATCATTGTTATCTAGTGTAAAACACATCAGGCCGCTCAGGTCACTTTAAGCCAAACAAGAAAACAATACATTGTATCTTGGATGATGCTATTCAGAACAGGTTTGGTTTTTGGGGTTGTAGTGTCAACATAAGTGCAAAGAAAGTTTTTTCTAACTGTAAGGCGACCTTCTCATTTCGACAGTTAGGCAACTACGTTAACGTAAACCTCTAAAGTTAGGTAGATTTGGACCATCTCAAAATGATTTATATAGTTTCGACTTAAATACTTTACTCAATATCTATAATAATCTTGTAGGGAAATTCCCTTATTTTCCCGCCAGTTTCAGGTGAAATCAATATAAAATATGTAATTATTCATATCAAATAGTACATTAAATTACACCTTTCATACGTTTTAAACGGTTACCTGGGGTGGTATTTGAAACATGTTGTCATAAGCAATTTTCAGACAAAATCCCCCCTAGCAAATGTAATTACTGTTTAACTTATTTCATTTGCGGATTTGCTCATCAAGGAAGCATTCTGCACACCTTAATATCAGTATTTACAAGGTTTATTTCAAGGTCAGTCACGCCCTCCAGATGTAGATCGCAAAAGGTAATTTCTAGAATTATTTGAAAAGGGAAGTTCGGGTGGACCTGTTTTTTTCCAGGTAGATTAACTGCGCAGATCTAATCCAAACAATAAAACAGTAATAAAATTTTAATGATGAATATGTTACCAATCAACTACTCTCATATCATCCTGTATATGATCTATTTGAACGACAATTTTATTTCGTGTCACATTGAAATGTATTAGTTTTATGACCTACTTATTTTATCCTTAAGTTTTTTCTCCCAGTCCATCCATCGCATCGCGCATGCATTTCGTATCGCTTGCCTATACCAGATAAAGATAAGTCTCGTCTTGATGAACAATATATCGAATCAATAAAATGCACATCATAACGTTTCTTTACAATTTTCTACATGTGATTTTGTATTGGTGGATGAACTGCTTTCGTTCAAACAATGGCTGTTTCAGAAAAATCAACTGCGCAGTTGTTTATCTTACTTTGTAGTCTCGCCTTCAGCATATCAACTAAGTAAGGAACATGGCATGTCCGCTCGCCAAGGTTAACTAGATCGAAGTGTAAACACCGACCATAAAAGAACTGCTGCAGTATTACGCATCAACGCGTGTAGGTGTTTATGATTAATGATTAATGAGATATTATCCACATTGTCAAATTTTCTTTGTGCAATTTGTGCACTGTCATTTAAAATATAAACAAACAGTGAGTAAATATCATACCCGTAACTGAGGGAAGAAACTAAATATAAGCACCTTTATTATACAAATTAAATAACAATTACCATGGATTTTTATTTTCTAGAGTGCATGTTTCGGGATATAATAAAACAGGAAGAATATATCGCGACTTTCTAGTATACATGCAGCCTTTTAGGCGACCGTTCACCATGTTATGAAGATTGTAAAGCGCACGTTTCCTGTTGTCCTCTATAGTCTTCCTTTGTCAAATCTTGAGCATCATTAAGGTTGCATGCATCTTATGGGTATGTGTTCGAAGTGATTTATTGATAACCCTTGAATATCTTATACGTAGGACCACTTTACTCCAATGACATTACATGTATGTAAGTCAGATTAACATCGTCACATGTTTTGTCACGAAGGGAAACTTGGCGTAATCCAAAACAGTATTAACTTGTAAATACATTTTATTTCAAACTCTTAAAACAACCCAGCACTGCTCTTCTGCTAAAATCGGCCATTTCAAGTTGAAAGAAAACTATGACCCGTAAAGCGTTATCAAGGAAATTCTAACGGAGGTCACTGAGACCTTTACCTTTGACACACTGACCCAGAAAACGATAGAGATCATTTACATATTGCATGAAACCTTGAGAGCAAGTTTGATGAAAGTTGAATGAAAATTGTGACCTGTAGAGAGTTATCAAGGAATTGCTATCGGAGATCACTGTAACCTTGACCTTTGACTCACTGACCCCATAAACAACAAGAAACATCTACAAGTTGCAGGAATCCTTATCGGCAAGTTTCCTCAAAGTCAAATGGATATTGCGACCTGTAGAGCGTTATCAAGGAAAAGTTTACGAACAGACGGAAAAACCACAATGGCATAAGTTCCGCTGGACTTCGTCCAGTAGAGCTAAATATCGATATGACTTCACACTGTCGGTCTTATCTCCAGGAACTTCTTAACTACGATGTGAAAATGTGAATGGGCTGATACAAAATTAAGTAAAATCACAGTAGCGACGGTTTTGGATTCAGGGTCATTTCATTAATGAAAGATATTGCAAAGTCTTTAGAAGATATTAAAATATTTCTTTGGTTGATCGGCGAATTTTCAATTGCTTTTTAATCTGTTCATACTAAAAATACAATAGTCTCTGAGGACTTCTCACACTCAACATTTGCTTGTGTGAGTCGTTTACATCAAGAATTTCATAGGCTGAGCAGTCTACATCAACATTTCGCTGGGTTGACAATTATACGAAGTTGTTAGTCTACATTAGGACTTCACTGGATTGAGAAGTAATTTGCTCGAGCTGAGTAGTCTACACAAGGAGTGATAGCCTGAGATGTCCGTAGTAACAATTGGCTTCTAAATCAAGAATTTGCTAGACACAGTAATGAACTTCAACATTTTGCTGGACTGAGTAGTTTACATGAAGTTGATTTGATGGATTAAATAGTCCTCATCAATACTTTGATAGACTTGGTAGTAACATGAAGTTGATTTGATTAAGAAGTTTACTCGAAGTTGATGGATTGAGTAGTCTATAGGAATGAATTGTTGGACTGGGTAGTTAACATCAAGTTGATTTAATTGACAGAGTAGTGCAGATCATGAATTTGTAGTTTACACGTAGTTGATCTGATTTATTGAGTAGCTTACATAAAGTTTGATTTGATGGACTGAGTAGTCTTCATCTACACTTTAATGGAATGGATAGTTTACATGAAGTTGATTTGATTGACTGAGTAGTATACATCATGAATTTGATCGATTGTATAGTCTACATTAAGCTCATTTGATTAAGAAATCAACATCAGCACTTTGATGGACTGGAAAACTTACATAAGGTTTGATGGACTGAGTATCTACATCATGAATTTAATGGATAAGATAGCTTACATCAAGTTGTTTGATTGACTGAGTAGTCCACATCAATACTTAAGTCTATCTGAATAGTTTACAGCAAGTTGATTCGACTGACTGAGTAGTCTGCATGATGGATTTAATGGACATGGTAGTTTACATCGAATTGATTTGATGGAGGGAATAGTCTGCATCATGCATTAGATGGAGTAGGTAGTTGCATCATGAAAATGATAGAGAGTTTACATTAAGTTGATTTAATTGACTGAGTAGTCTACATTAAGAATTAATTAGACTGTAACATGAATTTGATTTGATGGACTAGGTAGCTTATATAAAGTTTGATGGATGGAGTTGGTAGTCTACATTAAGAAATTGCAATGCTAAAATGTTTACATGTTGTTTATTTGATGGAATGACTAGTCTTTATCAACAATTGACTCTTATGTGAAGTGTATATCAATACTTTGCTTCACTAACTAGCTACATCAAGTTTTAGCTGATGGACTGAGTAGTGTTTACATAAAGAACTTGTTTACTTAATTTTGACTGGCTATTCTAAATAAACACTTTGCTCGGCTAAATATCTATTGGGTCGGGAGGGCTACATAAAGAATTTAATTGACATTTTTTGCTATAACGAGTTCTCCAAGTCAATTGCTTGTTGCAATGAACAGTCTTTATGAAAATATTACTGGATTGAATAGTGTAAGACGATATTATAAAGCACTGTTTAAAATACAAGCATTCACACAAAAATGTTAATAACTGTAAAAAAAGACATATTTCCTTAACACTAACATACCATTGCAGACAAATAAGAAAAAAAAACTTTCATACAAATATACATTTGTAAAATATAGCAGCCACTTTTTCTTTTGTTTGATATATAGATTTCAAATATCATATCACACATCCTCATGTATTTATATACATGAATTTAAAGCTTATAAATGGGACAGATCAATATTTTCTGGGTTTTAAAGAAGTATTGACAAAATACACAGATTCATAGAACCTTGTTCAATTTACCAACATGGCAACAGGTAAGCTAATAGTGTGTGCAGGTAATGATCACTTTTCCAATAATGGTAAAATTGTGTGATAAATATCTGAATTCAAAGTTAAAAATAAATAGTAACTTTTGAACTTTGAAGGTATTACCACAAAACTTTAAAATTAACATATGATAAATTGCTGAACTCATAGCGGCTAAAGAAAACAGCTGTAAGTCAGATCTTCTAAATACATGTATGACATGTATGCGTAATTGTATCGGCGGATCGAGCCTACGATCGCTTGATTTCCAGTCCAGTGCATTACTACTGGACTACATACCAAGTCTATGAAATATGACGTGCTACAATATGTATATTTATACAGACGTTTTTTGCTGCTCTTTGTTGTTCTGGTAACTGAACTTACACCTGCAAATGCATTTTTGCAGTCTTAAATCTTTAAATGTGGTTTACATTGTAGGGTTAATGCACGTTTTTACGTGTCTACATCTGCAGAACCCTGAAGAATAGTATCCCGACGGCTTCTGCAGGTGTAATAACACGAAAAAACGTCCGTGAACGCTATTCTAGCATTAATAGTATACAGAATCATAAAAACACAAATGAAACGCTCTTACTGGTACGTCGTTCAGGAATGTGCGGGACAACGTCCGTGTTGTTTACGTCGTACAGTTATGACGTCACCGGCGGGATTTTAGCCCGGCACTGTTGACGCCGTACATGATGTTAGACTTGGGAGACAGGTCCATTGTTTACAATGGCCATATACTGCGCATAAATGAAAACTGGTTATAACCGCGCGAATCTCCCCGTTAAAATACGTTTTATCTCCTGTAACACCGGCAAAATGGGCAAAAACAGCACATTTTATACTAGAATGTTTCTAAACAGGAATCTCTGTCATTTTATGAAAATTGTTTTCAGTCTTTACAGAAAGTTGAGCAAATTACATTTCATTATATTTCAGGGTCATACAATTTATAAAGCATTTTATAAGTTTATAAACGCCTATTTTAGTATCATCTATCATTCAGTTTGAAAAGACACATCCAAGGTCTTTTGTATCGTAAGTAGGGAATAAAGGTGCTTATGTGTTTGTGTCCCATGACACACGAAAATGAAACTTTAAACCATAAACTGTAGCAGATATTGTACAAACCACAGCTATGTCACGAAAAGTCATGCAGCAAGTATACATCGTTACAGACAGAACGAGCATGCTTAAAATGTATAGTAATGTTTAAATTTGCATAGGTTTTAAAACTGTCATTATAGTTTTGGGGACAATAACTTCAACCTTTTAATTCACCGTGCAGTAATTCGTCTCGGGCAAGTAAGTATCCAATGTCAGAAAGATAAAAGGTTTTGCATTTTTTTTGTAAAAAAAAGGTATTTTTATATATTACTTTTAGATATTTCTATTAAATAGAGGTTCATAATGAACATGTTATATGTCTAACAGACTATTAACTAGCCTCTGTTTTGTTGTTTTGTAAGCCTGACCTGACACAATAATAGGCGCTAGCACAAGCCGAAACAAACCGGCAGTGTCGAGTGATTAGGGCATCAATTAACAATTTCGGGACTAATGGGATTAAGGCAGAAATTGAACTCGTGCTCCACTTTAACTCAATGGAGGAATGCTCAAGGAAAGCTCGAATAACACTCAAATGAGTGGCTATCAAGTATAAAATCGGTATTCAAACTCGCTACTCAATCTTGACTTTGTGGAGTATCCTCGAAGTTGACTTACTACAATGCATTAAGTATGCAGATATTGAAAAATGGCAAGCGTAGTTTTTTCAAAGACTTGGAAATAAATAAATTAAAAAAAAATTGTACAACACAATCACTACTAGAATAGGCAAAGTGTAGATCATGAACAAATTTCAAAAGCGAAGATCATGACCACCAATGGAAAAAGATCATGACCATACTGCACAAGATGTAGATCATGACCAGATGGCACAAGGTGTAGCTCTTGACCTGACTGCACAAAGTGCAGATTATGACTCGACTGGACAAGGGGATGATCATGACTTCACCTCACATGGTGCAGATCATGACCCGACTGGATAACGTGTTAATCATGACCAGCCTGTACAATTTGCAGATAATGACCTCACTGGACGAGATGATAAGACTAGACAAAGTGCAGATTATGATCAGACATCGCAAAGTCTACATTATGACCAGACTGGACAAAGTGTAGATCATGACAAAACTGCATCAAGTGCATATCATTACCATACTGGACGAGGTGTAGAACATGACAAGACTGCACACGGGGAAGATAATGACTTCACTTTATATGGTGCAGATCATAATCAGAATAGACAAGGTGTAGATAATGACCAGACTGCACAAAGTGCCGATGATGACCAGACTGGACAGAATGTAGATAATTACTAGAGTGGACAAAGTGCAGATCATTACAAGACTCAACAAAGTGAAGATCATAACTAGAGTAGACAAAGTGCAGATCATGACCACACTTGACAAAGTGCAGATCATTACTTGAGTGGACAAAGTACAGATCATGTTTAGATTATTTCTAGACTGGACAAGTTGACCAAATGGCACAAAGTGGACATCATGACCCGATGACACAAAGAGTAGATCTTGACTTAACTTCAAGTGGTGAAGATCATGACTAGACTGCACAAGGGGTAGATCATAACCAGATGACACAAAGTGTAGATAATGACCAGATGACACAAAGTGTAGATAATGACTTGACTTCAAGTGGTGCAGATCATGATCAGACTAGACAAGGGGGGATCATGAGCAGACGAGCCAAACTGTAGATCATGACTAGACTGCACAAAGGGGTAGATCATGACCAGATGACACAAAGTGTAGATCATGACCAGATGGCATTAAGTCTAAAGTATGACCAGATGGCACAAGTGTAGATCATGACAAGATGGCAGAAGAAGTAGATCATGACCAGATGACACAAAGTGTGGATCATGACCAGATGGCACAAAGTGTAGATCATAACCAGATGGCACAATGTTTAGATCATTAGCTGATGGCACAAAATGTATATTATGACCAGATTGCACTAATTGGAGATCATGGCCAGATGGCAGAAAGTGTACATCATTGGTACAAAGTGTAGATAATAACCGAATGACACGAAGTGTAGACCATGACCAGATGGCACAAGGAGTAGATCATGACTAGACTGCACAAGGGATAGATCATGACCAGATGACACAAGGTGTAAGTCATGACCAGATGGCACAAAATGTAGGTCATGACCAGATGGCACAAGGAGTAGATCATGACTAGACTGCACAAGGGATAGATCATGACCAGATGACACAAGGTGTAAGTCATGACCAGATGGCACAAAATGTAGATCTTGACCAGACTTCACAAAGTGCAGAATATTACTAAAGTGGACAAAATGTAGATCATGCCTAGAATGGAAAAGGTGCAGATCATGACCAGACGGCATAAAGTGTAGATCATGACTACACGACACAAAGTGTAGATCTTGACAAGACTGGACAAAGTGCAGATCATGACTAGACTGGTCAAATCGTAGATTATGAATAGACTGCACGAAGAGAAGATCATGACCAGACTGGACAAGGTGTAGGTCATGACTTGACTAAACATGCCACAGATCATGACTAAACTGCACAAGGGGAAGATTTTGATTCCACTTCACATGGTGTAGATCATGACCTTCTGGACAAAGTGCAGATCATGAACAGATAGCACAAGGTGTAAATCATGACCGGATTGCACAAAGTGTAGATCATGACCGGACTGTACAAAGTTCAGATCATGACCAGTTTGCATGAAGTGTAGATTATGACTTTACGGCACAAATGGAAGATCTTGACAAGACTGGACAAAGTGTAGATCATGACTAGTCTGGTCAAATAGTAGATTATGAACAGAATGCACAAAGAGAAGATTATGACCAGACTGGCAACAGTTAATAAAACGATTATTCAATGTATTATACAGTATTGTATTGTTATTTTAATAGATTTTACAGTTCAAGGGAGGTAAATTCAGTGTGATTAGCAATATCTTTGATATGTGTTATTCCCCATTGATGTTCATGTAGATTGCCTTGGTAGAACACTGGTCCTTTTATTATTATTGACGTTCCTGGAGCTTGCAAGTCCTTTTGAGGTAGTTTATGCTTAACATTTTACAGTGTTTTTTGTATTCCTGTTTTTACGCTGGGATCAGTACCCAAAGAAGCAACTCATTTAAATGAGACACTTAGGTTAGACACTTGTAGTGTCAAGTATACAAATACATTGAGTTTGATAAGTAGTGATATCCGAGGGATATGGATACTGAGTCTCAGTATCACCATTGGCTAGGCTTTTCAAAACATCATCCAACGCTTTTTGGTTCGAGGATGGATGTGTAGTTTCACCTCTCATAAGTATGGAGTACTAAGAAGTGTTTGGTACAAAAGGAAGCTGTTTCTGAGAAAGATACATGTAATTAGGGAATGACACCACAGGATTACTTAATTTTCTTTTGAAGCTGACCAGTGAGAATTTAGATGACCAAATATATGGTAGACTGTCTTAAAAATGATGTGTATTGAGTGGTCGTATAATTTGTCATAAAGGAGCAATTTCCTCTGACCAAATCCTGGAACCAGGTGACCAAAATTTATTTGTGGTCATTATTTTAATTATGCAATGTAAGACTGTCAAATTCTATGCTAATTATGTCTTAAATAAAATACTTTAACTTCATCGAGGATGGAAACTATCCACAATTATTTAAACATAGCTTATTCCAGAGTATTTTCAAGTTTACATTGTACTAGGCATAAGGCCACAATAACTAACCCTTGTTTGATCATGATACGAAAATCGTTTCATATGAAATATATATACCTCTTTTTGAAGCTAGATATAAGTAAACTTTTGGATGTCAGAGAGAAATGTGATAAATGGCTTATTTGGGCAAAGAAGATCTCACATAGTAGCTGAAAGAAATAAAAAGTAATAGTACACATGTAAGTGTCTATCTTGTTTCCATTTTGATGACAGTTTGCTTGTCAGGCTGCAACAAGCAATTGTTGTGTATCCACATCATTAAAATACGTGTACAGTTCCTGTTATGGTTATCATTTTTCTTTTGCCAGCACTCTGCATGAAGCCGAGAAAAGGATAGAAATAATGATGTATATCAATAAAGAATTTTATTACATGTTTTGTGAATATCTAAGCCTAATCTAGAAACCAATATTTTAGTGTTTTCCGCGGACTAGAACATTATTGTGCAGAGAAAATTAATGAAAGAGGATCGGACGTTTTTATACAGTAGTCAAACACTACAGCTAGCAAAGTCATTGTCGAAACATATACTTTACGAAGCTGTTTCTGAGAAAGATTATAAGGAACTGGGACCTTATTTATACAAGGTTGTCATGGACTAAGGCGGTGGTCGATTGGTTAACGCTTTTGACTACCAATCCGGAAGTCCCCGGTTCGAATCCTGGCTGGGGCACTGGAAATTTCAGAAACGCTTTTCAGTATTTCCCACTCATCTAGAGATGAAGTGGTTAGAAACCCAGAGGTAGTCTCACGTGTATCAGTGCTATACACCAGACACGAAACAGAACCAAGGAGTCTATTGGTAATAGAGCTAGGGTCTGGTACCCGGACTCCCTTTTATCTGCATCTGTCTCTTCAACCTGCACCTGTCAGGAATCTTGGTAAGTTCACCCGGGGAGAAATATTCAACACTTAAAAGGTTTCAAACTATGTTTTAAGCTCTGGTGTTCTATTCATTCCACACAATACGATTCCACTGTGAGGCATTAGCGCAGTTGTAGCACTTATGTCTCTGTATTTGAGGGTTCTGGATTTGATCTCTACCACTGATTTGGTAGTGTCCTGAGACAAGACACATTAACTCACATTTCTTCCTTCTCTCTCTCTCTCTCCGTCATTGATTCAATCATGAGTGAGTCTCAAATAATTAATATAAAATGTAAAAAAACGTGTTTCGCAATCGACAATAAATAAATTAGCATTAATATTATATTCCAAAATCTCTCTGTGGACTTCTGGACGGACACTGAAGATTGGCTTACCTATGGAATAAGTGTTTCTTTAACATTTTGTGGCACTATTCACAAACATTTTTAGACTACATACATGTATCTGGCTAGCTTATTAGTACACGGTATGCCTAGTCTTTCATTAAGTACCCTTTAATACTTCCTGCGTCATGAAGCTTCAATACACAATTAAAGAGAACTGACACCCAAATATATTATAAACTTTATTAAACGTATCCCAATTTGTAAATCTTCTGTTAAACAGTATTTACAAATCTCTAAAGTATTGAACATTTATTATCAGATATGTATCATCATGGCCATGGTTTGAGACATTAGTGGAAATACAAAAAACTCAAGCAAGTACATGTAAGAAGCACAAAGTTCTGACCTCATTTTAAGAATCACAAATAATTTGAGCATGCACTGGAAATATGAATTACCTTCTTAGATTACTATTTACAGAGTAAGTAAATATCAAACCATGTATTATTTAAAGGCAAACTAGACTTAAAGCAAAGTAATAATTCTGAAAACATTATTAAAATCATGTAGAATAAAATCATGTTATATACAGAACAATTTAAGGACATTTTTGTATTGATCTAAATCTACCCAAAGTCTGGTTAAGCCTCTTCAAACTCATCAAAATATTTTATTTCATAAAGCAAGCTTTTCAAGAACTAGATTGTCACAGAAAGTTAAATGGTTATCCCAACAATCAAATAAAGTCAAGTTCGTCTCTAAATCAAAACGTCTATCAAATGATTTAACGTGATCGTGTTATACAAGTGACAAGCTATGAGCTATTACTACACCATATGAAAACAAAATTATGAATATCATAAAAAAGCGTTAAAACCTAAAAGTTTTGTAATGGTAGATAAGCGTCATAAATACAAAAAGGCGAAAAAAAGTAATGACACATTCAAATAAGAAGTAAATGCCAGAAACCTGCGGATTTAATGGGTTCAAAACAAAACAGATTTCTATTGAATGCTAATAAAACTTTGACACAACAACTACTAAGGTGGAATGTTCATTTAAACAAAACTTGATATATTAAAGCTTTTACTAAAGGTGGTAAATATTCCCCAAGTGCACTTTCTGTCCATATATGTCAAGTGTTCATTTCGAAACTGTAGTTTTTAAGTTAATTACCATTGTATTGTTATTCAAAACATCATCCACAGCTTCATTCAGTTTCATTCTCAATGTACTAAAAGTACTAAAATGTATCAGTGGGGTCAATTTTGGCTGGGGTCATAATTAGATCAATCTTGGTAGATACACAGAAAATGCTTGGTATAACTACCTTTCTCAATACACAACTGATCTGCATGATTTAAAATAGTTAAAGTTTTAAAGTCCCATGATAACTTTGGCTGTTACAATTACACGTAGCATATACATATACGAGAAAATGCATTACTGGGGTGAGTAACCGTTATCTATACAAAAGAGAAATATTCCTAACATTGCTTTTAAAATCGAAAGTAACAGTGTAGAAATATCGTAAATTATGTTTGATATTGCAAAAAATATTAAGGATGCATATATCTTCATTGTTTAAGAATACATATAACATAAATCTATCATTGGACGTCAAAAGAAGCATGATAACAAGTAAAAACAATATGTGAACATATCACAGAACATATGTAAAGCTCACTTGAACAAAGTACTCAAATTTGTTAAAAGATGCAAACACAAGTATAACCAAATTGGCATTATAATTTTGAAAGCCAAACAAAATATTTAATAGCATAACTACAAAATTAAAATGAGTAAGAACAAAGTTGATGCACGTCTCGTCTCTTTATGCATAACATAATTTATAACAGTTAGCTCCCACGCAACAAAGGTGTAACCCTTGGTTTATTTAAAACCTCAAAAGTGTACATTTTAAACATTATATTAATATATTAAACAGCTGTTGCATTTAAATGATAAATGTTCACTAAGCATCACCTAAAAGCGGGGTCTATAACCCAATTGAGCCAAATGAAGAAAGTAGAAAACTCTATTATTTCCCTATCAAAAGATTCTGGCTCAACAACATGTGCTTATTTACACACATTTCAGAAATTATTGTCATATACTGTGAGCTAAATCACCAACCCTTGCAATAATATGACTTATTCCTGAAAATAATTTAAAACTTCTGATGATAACGTTTAGTGGACAATTTACTAAAAATAATTCAAAAACAGGCTTTAGAGTTTAAACAATACGAAATGTATTAGTTACTATTAATCAAGGGCCCGTTACTCTGGACTAACAAGAGTCATCCCGTTCATAATCAAGCACTGCTGTGCTAATTCTACTCAGCGTTCATTAAACACCTAATCAGGTGTATACAATGACAATATAGTATTTATAAACCAAGGACTAATTTATTTTGTCTAGCCTATAATCAAACGTAATAAGATTTTATTGCCATACGCATTTTGTTGAAGTAAAGTTCTGATTACAAAAATGTTACTCCTTTATTTGTAAACAATTACAAATATAATGGTTTTCAGATTCAGACGCATGGGCTAGTAGTCTCCTGAAATAACACTCCGACACAATTCAAGCCTGATCAAGCAAAACAATAAAGAACTAAGGTAATATCCCTAAGCCATATTTCGTTTTCAGTAGATTTAAATGTAAGAGTATACTAAATATTCGGATAATTTTCAGAATGTAAATATCAATATTTAAGTATCTTGTTTTCCGTTTGTGCTATGATAGTCTTTCACAAATGACACATCAATTCTTGTCGACTAAAATGCTTAATTTCCTTATCAACCTGTTTCAACATCGCTAACCAGTCTTGTGCTTGTTTGAGCGTCGGCGACTTGAATATGAAATCTCTAGCATTGGTTTTTACCAAAACATAGACCATTCCTGAAAGCATAAAAATGTTATAGAGTTTTTCAAACAAAATGCTATAATGTTTATGCTACTACCTCATCTATAAATGAAATCGCTCGATATATCTTGAATAAAATAAATAACTTCAGTCAGAAGGATTCCTTCGTAGTGGATAATAGATAATCAAAGTATGCGAAATATGTATAATGTAGATTATTGATGAGACTAATCCTTTTACATTCTTCAAAAAACTTAATTCGGTTGTTATAAATTAAGTTGGTATTTTAACATTGAGCTGAAGTACGTTATAAAGCTTTAAGGCTGAATATTACATCTGAAGCTGTCGGATATATGAAAATCATATGAAAGCATTTTTCACTCAATAAAGAGTTGCGTGTATCTTGAACTGATATGTCAACGAAGACGTACAATGTAAATTCAAATCTAACATTTTCATAAACTAAACTTACCACTTGTCTTTTTGATTTCAACTTGTGCTATATCATCCCCGTAAATGACCCTGCATTTTCTACCTTTGCCCCATGTCAATAGAAATTCTCTAATGCTTTTCTCAGGTATACTTTTCACAATTCTCAGCTTTATAGAATGTTCCCAGCCCTTTGTAGTTTGCTTAGTGAATTTTCCTGTAACGACACAACTACATCTTAACGATAGCAAAATTACAAAAATGCATATTTGAATGTATTTACATATTTTAAAAACATGTTAGCAAATTAAAGAAGAAATATTCCGATAGTTTCTGCTATCTTTAATAATTTAACTTACTATATGATTTTCTTTTGGTAACATCAGTGGATCTTTACATCAAATATTGATTTAATGTATTACTTCTTCATATCATTAACTGATAGTCATAAGTGATTGGCGAGTATAACAATGCATAGCATGTGAAACATTTATGTCAACTAAATACTTAAACCATATAAGTACAAATTGGAAATCAAAACAAATGGTATATATCATCACCTGTATATATAATCTCTTGCTTGATTCCCTGACAATCTATCAGCGGCTGGTTGTCTATACTAGCTCCGTTGTTTTTTCTGAACGATTTGATGCTTTGCTCTGGAATCTTCACTTCTCTGTCGAAATTGAGTATGTCCCCTTCTCTTGGACTAATGCCATCAAAGCTACTTTTTCGCGTTAGACTAACGTTTCTATTACGATCTGACCGCTCAACAACATGGATATTTTCTTTCAGCAATGCTTTTACTTCCTTCTGTGGATTGTGCACGAATGTCGTTATTAGATGTAACATTTGATGAAGAATCTGTTCCGCGACACTCTTTGCGATTACTTTCCCGTTATATCCAAACTGCAAATTCACTCTATTTTGTTGTGTATCATACTCAACGTGTAAAGTTGTTTCATATCCGTGTGTCTTGTAATAATAGTTGCCAATCCTTATTTCAACACCCTCTAGTTTCAAATCGTTATTCAAACTAGTCAAATTCTCCATCATAAATCCATGACGACCTATGTGCTTCTTGAGGTCTTCCGACATTATCTCTTCCTGAATGAGTTTGAACGGGTATGCGCTATGCTGCAGTATTTCGTTTAGTTGATGCGAACTTCTCTTCAGATACGTCGAAAACAAGCCCATATCCTGTAGATCGCCTATGACTGGTGTGACATTTACATATCTTTGTAAAACCGAATAAAGTTCTTGGACGTGACTCCTCATATCAACTAATGTCACTAAAGGTATCAGACTTTTTCCTGTTTTTTCGTGCAGAAGAATCATATAAATAGATATCATTAAATGATACAAAGAAATCCCTTCTGTGTTGATGAAACCCATCATTTTTTCAACTAACTCGGTTGGTAGTTGTAGCTCTGAATCCTCCCAGTATATTTCTTCCAACTCATCGTTTATTTCAGCAGAAAATGTAAATGGTTCTATATTCCTCTGGAAACATGTTTTCCAGTATTTCACCAGTTCCTTACTCTGTGGTATTATCGCACGTCGGACAGCTTCTGCAGGATTGATATTTGTGTCTTTTGTGGGAAGTTCCTTTTGTTGAAAGTGACACCGGAATGTATCAGCCATTTCAATTAAGAAATTTGTTATTCCTGAGAGACCGCCTATTACATTATGGGTATACATGCGGACCCGCGTTATGTCTTTTCTGAAAGCCACCATCACTTTTATTGGCAACTCTTTAGTAATGTTTATACTTACTTTATACCTTTCGTCTTCTGAATTTGCTTCGCATATGCTGTTAAAACCTACATCTTGAATGCCTATATCAACATTATCGCTGTCAAGAAGAATTGGCTGATATTCACCTGCCTTTCCAATCCTGTATATACGCCGAAGGTCAGTATTTATTTTAATCAGATGATTAAATACAATTTTCATATCACTTTTCTGGATTTTCGGACCTGTTATTTCAAAGTCCATTTGAATTTTCACAAAATCATCTCGGAAGGGTTTTTGCATAAAGGCTATATCACCTGCTAGATATTCCTTTATTTTGTCATCGGATTGCAGCAGCTGTGTTGCAGTATGTTGAGAATCCAATTTGTTCTGTATTCCTTTTGAAATGAAAGATGCCACTTTTCCTACTGTAGCTGACTCATCAAAAAGAGTTCCGATGGGAACTCTGACGCCAGTGATATCAAAAATAACATTGATAAAACTCATGGCTGCCATGGAGTCAATGCCAAGTGCTAATATTTCCGTATTTTCCGACAGTTTATGTCCGTCTACTACAAATGTCTCAGCAATTTTTGACTTTGCTAGTTCAAACACCATCTTATATTGTTCAAATGGGTCTTTTCCATAAAACTCGTTCATGTAATCATTTTTGGCAACAACATCTAACTTTTGAGAAGAGGTAGAATGGTTCTTCAAAATATCAGCAAATTTGTGAGGGTTCAATATAAGAATTGGATTCTGTCGCAACGTTTGCCAGTCGAATTTTCCGTACATGGTTTGAGATTGACCTGTCATCAGCGACTCTATGAAACATTCCCTTATTTCTTCTTTAGTCAAATAATAAAAGCCTTGACTATTCAAATGCTTTTCCAACTGCTCGTTTTCTGTTGCCATTCCAACGGACAATGCACTCCAATTTATACTTTGACCACATAGTCCAATGCTCTGACGATAATGAGCAAAAGAGTCCTGGAACGAATTTCCTGCCGCGTAATTGCATTGCCCTTGATTTCCGAATACAGAAACAACAGAAGAGTGCATTATGAAAAAGTCAAGTTCAATATCCTGTGTGACTACATGTAAATTCCATGTACCTAAAACCTTTGGCAATAATACCTTTTCTATGTCTTCTTCAGACATGTCCTTCAGAAATTTGTCGCTCGTTACTCCTCCTCCATGAAGTATTCCTCTGATATTAGCAGCTCTGTCAAGGATACTGTGAAGTTTTTCCAAACCATTTTTGAGATGTTTCACATCTGTTATATCAACTTGTACAGGTATGATTTTGCACGAGTATTTTCCCATCAATAGTTGAATTTCTTTTTCTTTGTCTTTGGTAGGCCAGCGTCTTGAAAACGTTGTTATATACTTTGCGCCATTACTGGCCATATACTGAACAAGTTCCCATCCCAATCCTGTAAGGCCTCCTACAACAATATAACAACCGTTTGTTCTGAATAAGTTTTCTCTTGATACCATCAATGGAATATGTTCTTTTCCATTTTCATTTTCAAGCGTTAGGACTGCATAAGGTAGTGAAAACATATCAGACTCTATTGGTTCATTATGTTTTTCTTCCGCTTGCAATTGATTTACCTCGTTTCCAAGTGATCTGAAGATACTGAAAATCTTAGGTACAATGTTTGTCAATACCAGTGGTGAAAACATGTCCTCTGTCTTTAAAATTTGTAGTGTCAGGTTTTCATTCTTCATTTTCATCAGCATTTTCTGTTTCTTTGAAATGAACCTTTCGATAGTTATAACACTTTGTACAGCTGGAAACCTTTTTAGAATAGTATCTAACTGATCGCAAGATAGTTGTGTCAGTACAATGACCTTGGAAACGTCAGAATCTCTGTCTGGTACAGGTTTTGACAATCTACCATATGATTCAAACGCCAATGAAGTTGCTGTTCTAAAATAGAACAGTTTTTTCATGAGCTGCAGCCAAAGTCTCGAATCATTGTTAACAATGCACGTAACTTTGTCGGATTGTTTGCAGGCGTCAATAATGTTCCAAAGGATAACACCAACTGTAAACATGCCTGGAGTATACGCTGGCAAAATCGCCAAATTGAAGGTACACTTTACGGGAACCGAAACAACAGCAGACACATTTGCAAGAAAACAAAAACCTAGTTCATCTCTTTCAGTATTGCTTTTGCTGCTACAACTTTTGCTTCCTATGCCTTCGATGCACAAAACGGGATATCCAGTTTCGTCTTCAGTGCAGCTATGTTCATCATCTCTTCCTAATGACGTGAGAAAAATGGAAGAATCATGAAGACAAATCTTCTTCAAATGGAGTTGGCATTGTTCAGAGATAGTTGTTTTCATCGGCTCGTCTGACGGTTTCATGTCAAAAAACGGACGTAAAATAACCGACGGTGATGATGTCTTAAGAACTATGTTTTCCGTCATTTCTAAGTTGATTTTTCGCCGAAGTGGTATAACATTTTCATCTGACTCTATAACCTCACAGTAATAAATATTCCCGTCTTCTATCAAAAATTCATTGTAGCCTTTTGAATGATTATCGACGACTGTTTTCAATACCTTAGCATTCTCTTCTGAAAACGTCATGTCAATTAGTTGAACATCTTTTGCAGCACCCTCGTTGATAGCAGATCGAGTCATACCCCATAGCTCTGCCCCGCAAATATTTGTTGTTTTTCGCAGACCAATGACGTTTTCCGTAACAACAAAAACAGGTACATTCGAATTTGTTTCACGCAACAATCCAAATAAACGGGAAAGATGTATAAAAGACTTCTTTATACACTCAAACAGAACCGAGCCTTCCCGGCTCATCTCTTGAATATGATAGGAAGGTGCAAAAATTATGGAATCAAATTTTTCTATCAGACATGAAGCTTGTCTGATTATGTCGCTGTTCTTTTCTACATCAAAACAGTACGGTTCTTTTTCTGTGAAAGGCTTGAAAAGAGAAAAGAACCTTTCACAGCCAAACACGGCAATGTTTCTGCTTTTTGACGATTTCTGTTGAGTTTGGCCAAAATGTTCAGGTATTTTTACTTCTCGCCATTTAAGACAGTGTCTCAAGGTCTGTACAATTTCCGGTCCGTCTTTTACAGATTTCATATAAAAATCATAAACTTCTGCCAACACATGTCCATCCAGACAAAGCAGGAAAAAATTGTAGTGGTTTCCATTTGGGGTTGATTTGACAAACTGAGAATATCCGAACATATTTTTTTCTGCGGGGGTCTGTTAATCAAAAATGAAGCAACTCCTTTTGGAAGAGCTGGTCCTTCAGTGCCTGTGGTTCCTAATATACCTGCAATTTGAAACAATCCATCTATAACGGATGGATGCATATGTGTAACTTTTCTTTGTCCAAGTACTGAGTCGGGTATTTTAAGTTCTACTACGCATTCAAAATCCGATGACCATGACTGTTCAATGACACGAAGTGATTCTCCATATTGAAAGTGCAATTTGTCTAAGCATTCATAATTTTCTTCTTTTGTTCTGTGTGTTTTACACCTGCCTTTGATTCTTTGAACATCAATTTGTCTTCTTCCAAATTTCGTGCGAGGCACTATTTTCCCTCGGCAAAGACGTTTAGTGTTTTGCTTGACTTGATACTGAACTTCATTTGGCGCTGTGGTTACCACTTCGACATCTACCTGGCATTGCTTGTCGTTATTAGGCATAAGTGTATGTATAAAATCTATGGAGATACTCATTTCTAACACATTCAATGAAGTTTTCTGATGCCCAATCTCAAAGGCTGCTTCTATGTATGTTGCTCCGGGTACAAGCACATTTCTGTACATGAAATGATCGTATACAAATGGTGCTGCTTCTTTGTCTAAATGTACTATAAAGTCTGCTGTAGAATCACTACTTTGTCTAAGAAACATATGTGAATCAGAGCGCTTTTGGATGCCCTTCAAAATCAATTGTTTTCGTTTTGGTATATGTAGAACCTTTGTTTTCTGAAAAACGTGCCTTGGGATACGTACAATATGACCCTCAGTAGGCACAACCCCCTTCCAATTGATGTCAGCATCCAGTTCGAAAAGTTTGCTCAATGAAGCATAGAGAATTTCGCATTCTTTTCGTGCATTCATTGAAGGAAGACTTATACCTTTTAGGTTTTTACCCAAGATGTTCTTCAAATGTGCTCGAAGGACTTGTCTTGGTCCTACTTCTACAAACACATTTGTAGCATTTTCATCTGTTGACCGAAGAATAGCATCCATAAACAGGACAGGTTTCCGAATGTTTTTCGCCCAATATTGTCCAGTTAGGAAATCCTTATCCTCTGCTAGCCTTCCGGTCACTGTCGACAAATGATCTATCATCCGTTTTCCTTTCTCGATTGGCTTCAGTTTATTCTCAATTTCACTGGAACATTCTTCCATGTGATGACTATGATAGGCACACTGTACATTTAGGGGTGTGATTATAATGCCGGCATTTGTGTTTTTATTCATGTCTTCTAAATCTGCCTTGAGATTGTCAACAGCACCAGCGTCACCCGAAACCGTACATGATACCGGACTGCTATAAACTGCTATAGCTACGCGGTGACTGTACTTTCGACAAAGAGATTCTAACGCATCAACAGCTATATTTCCAACTGCCATCATCCTGCCACCAGTAACTTTGGCTAATATCTCTGACCGATGGACAATTACATTGACAGCATCTTTCAAATGTAAAGACCCGGATGCAAACGCAGCAGCAACTTCTCCTACTGACTGCCCAACAATAGCTTCAGGGCAAATGCCAAAACTTTTCCAAAGTTCAAACAAAGCAACCTGAGTGCAAAAAATGGCTATATGATTAACAAATGGATCGCCATAGTTATTGTCATCTTGAAATTTTTCAGCAATTCGCCAGCCAACAAGTGGTTTCAATATAGTATCAATGCTATTGACAGTATCCCTGAATACTGTCTGTGTGCTCATCATTTCTCTACACATACCTTTCCATGTCGTTCCAACTCCACAAAAGACAAATATTATTCGTATCTTTTTTGCTGTCTCAATCTCACCAATATGTTCAATCTTGTATTTGGCTTGTTTCTTTATTTCTTCGGTATTTCTTCCAAACAGAAGTGTACGGTAAGTGAAATGATCTCGGTGGAAAATAGATGTAAATGATACATTATGCAGGGCCGAATCGTATTCATCTTCAGATAAATCCTGATTTAATAGTTCCATCTTGCGTTTTAATGAGCTGGTGCTCGTATTTGATATACAAATAATTTTATACTGATTATCAGTGACGTTATCGGACATTCGCTCTATTGGTTTGAACCAGTGTCCTTTTTGTATGGCAATAGCATGTGTATTGGATCCCCCAAATCCAAAAGAGTTGACACAACATATTCTGTCTCCTTCTGAATCTGGTCTCCAATCAGCAACGTGAAGAGATATGTCAAGACCATATGTGTCTAATGCTAATTTCCTATTAATGTTTGACTTGTCTTTTTTCACATGAAGACTTGGAACATATTTGCCATGTTCCATCATCAGAAGTACTTTAATTAGTGCAGCAACACCGGCAGCAGATTCGAGGTGACCGATGTTTGACTTCACGGATCCGATTAAAATTGCTTTTTTCGCCTGGAATTTATCTTCACTTGTAGTAGCATTGTCCTTCTGATGATTGACATTGTTCTCTTTATACAATGATTTATCGGCAATGGAGATGTTGCTGTGTGAATATTGTTCATCGGATGGATGTTTTGACCTATATGATTCTATAAAACTACCGAGAGCGTTAACCTCTGTTGGATCACCCACTGAAGTACCAGTGCCTGTTAATAAATAAACTTTCGTGATTGTTAGATATATTCTATAATGACCGAAACCTATAGTATAATGTCTTCGGTATCTTATTTAATAACTAAACCTGCTGCAATGTAGTTTTTAAGATAATTTAGTTGTTGGACTACAACTTAGTTCTTAGGTCAGAGGTACTCCTGAAAAGGTTTTCAGACAACTATATCCAATAGTAACGTGTTTTCTTGCCAACCGGATAAATATGAATAAAACATATATCATTGTTTCAAAGTGCGATTGATAAAATAAGGTCTCAAACTCGTAGCCATGTGTTATCATTAGTAAAAAAACAAATTATAGTACAAAAGGTCAAAATGAGTCTTTTTTAGCTTATGCTTGGTGATTTATCCGTCGTCCGTCCGTCCGTCTGTCCGTTAACATTTCCTTAATAACATTCTACAGGTCATAATTTTCATTTGACTTTTATCAAACTTGCACAGAAGGTTGCCTCCAATCTGTAAATGATCCCTATAGTTTTTTTGGGGTCTGTCGGTCAAAGGCCATTGTCACCGTGACCTCTGATAGCGTTTCTTTGATAACATTCCACATGTCACAATTTTCATTCAACTTTCATCAAACTTACCATGAAAGTTGCCTGCAACAAAAAGATGACCCCTGCTGTTTTTGGAGTCAGTGGGTCAAAAGTCAAGGTCACATAGACCTCCGTTAGCATTTCCCTGATAACGCTCTACAGGTAACAGTTTTTATTGAACTTTTATCAAACTTACTCAGAAAGTTGCCTGCAACCTGTAGATGATTACTATTGTTTTTTAAGTCAGTGGGTCAAGGTCAAGGTCACAGTGACCCAAACTTTGAAAATATTTTCCACTCAATATCTTGATACTTATATCATTCAAAGTCTTCAAACTTCTTAGGATGATTGGTCTTACTGAGTTGACAATTCCTACTGTTTTGGGGGTCAGTAGGTCAAACAGTGACCTCCGTTAGTTCTTTCCATCTGACTTTCATAAAACTTGCTCAGAAGGCTGCATGTAACCTGTATATAATCCCTACAGTTTTCGGGGTCAGTGGGTCAAAGGGCAAGGTCACAGTGACACTTTTTCAATTTGACTTTGATAAAACTTGCTCAGAAGGTTGCATGCAACCTGTATAATTATAATCCCTACAGTTTTCGGGGTCAGTAGGTCACAGTGACCCAAACTGTAAAAATCATTTCTGCTCATAATTTTGAGATCTTACTATCAAAAATAGTCTTGAAACTTCATAGGATAGTCGGTCTTACTGATTTGATGATCTCTACTGTTTTGGGGGTCAGTGGGTCAAGGTCACAGCGACTTCTGTTACCTTTTCCTTGATAACATTCCAAATGAGTTTCACAAAACTTACTCAGACCAGTACAGTCCATTTAGTATAGCGATACTGGCCCTTTTGGACATGTTGTTCTGTAGTAGCATGTTATATGTTTTAAAAAGACTAGTTTAACTTGTATTTAAATGTGTCCTATAATGAATAAAACGAGACACGAAAATGAAATTCCTTATTAAACATAAGAATATTAAAGATACCATCAGTCTGTTTAAGTAACAAGTAACACATTCGGATCGATTATAAAACGCAATTTTATCTTTGCAGCCATAATAAAGATATTTTGTTGAATAGTAATGAAAACTGTAATATGCGCATTTAAATAAAATGATGCGATTTCAGAGTGATGAAAAAAACAAAAGAATAAAAATTGACATTTTACTTTTAAATAATTTAAAAGTATCTTACCATTAAGCAATTTAAAAGAAATGTTTAACCGTTAAATTAATAAAAACATTAGTAGCTAGTACATGTATTATTTATGTCATTTTTCTTAAATCAGCAAAATACGTATATCAACCACCCCAAAAGATTTAATATCTTCATTTCTACAATGTACTTCACTGCAACTGCATTTTGAGGTGCAATTGATGTTTACTTGAAGTGAATACAATATACCAGTAGGTTTTAAGCTAGTGTATACGTAGTGCACTTTTAGTCAAGTTTAAGTTAAATAGTCCTGGTATCTTTCAAATACGTTCGTTTCGTCCTCGAATTTGATTTAATCTGATTTGATTTTGACCATTCTTTCAGTCTTCCGTTTTCTTTGGGTGGTCAGCAGTATTTCAATCATTTAAAGGTGGACAGTTTACCTAACCATCGTTCCTTGGAGGGACCATTGTCAGAATCAACTCAATCGTAAAAGTCAATTCAATGTCGGGCTCGAATCCTGACCCTTTATCCTAAATCAGTGACAGAGTAAGTGATTTTAATTCACTCAACCACGGAGGCGGATCTCCTTGCAACCCAGGACACAGGACTTACTAAACGGTTTCTTTTCTATAGCGTTGACGAATGGAAATGATTTTCATTGCTGAACCGTCTTAAATGTGTTTGACAATCAAAGATTACCATGCGCCTCAATGTACTGAAGTCTGGTAGGGTCTATTCCGTGCGAAGTGTAAAGTTTCTTCATAAGTTCTTTTTGTTGATCCCCAGATGGAGCTGTAATTGGCAATGCAGCATGTCCGTCTTGGTTACTTCCAGTTTTGATTATTCCCCAGATCTTGTTTTTATCTCGTACCGCCTAAAATATAGTTTCTCTAATGAATAACACCATTGGATATAAGTAGCATAAAATTGCTTAAATCTGTGCTTGGATATTATTTTGAAGGAGCTACTTTGTACATTTCATCATTTCTCAAATACCAACAATTGCATATGCAATTCATTCATGAAAACTAAAGACGAAGACCATAATTCAGAAAATGTTTAAAACTTACCTTCCCATACGACTTTACAATAACAATACCACATCCTTCACCACGCCCGTATCCGTCTGCAGTATCACAAAAACTCTGGCATTGTCCTGTAGGTGACAACATCTTAGCTTTGCAAAGCGTCATAAACTGACTTGGTGACAACATACAGCTTACTCCGCCGCAGATTGAAACTTCACAATCGCCTTCAATATAACGTATATAAAACCTCTGTATTATTTTAATTGATGTCTAGAAATATTTATTAGTTACGAAATAATATCTGGCCCAGTGGTTTACATCGTCTATCAAAAAATGAGTTCTGATGCTCAGTAATTTACCACGATGGCCGGACACCTGAGTTGTTTATAACTGAACGACAAAGAGTTATTTAGTAGACAATAACAACACTGAAAAATAATATTATTTCGATATTAACTTGACAAAATGTTTAAAATGTTTAAAAAAATCATTTTTACTTTATTCGACACAATATGACGTCATTTATTAAACGATAATAATGCTGAAAAGGGATATTATTTCGATTTTAACAAAACAAAATGTTTGAAATGTTTAAAAAGGTGATTAAATGCAATGGGTTATTTCCTACGCAAATATCAATTTTACGTCATTCGACACAATGTGACGTCATTTTTGACGCGCGCGTCAAAACGTTGTTTAATACAAAATAAAACCTGTTTTTCTACTCTATGTATATCATGTTAGAAAGAGAATTAATCGTAGTTAAGTCATATTTAATCATTATCTCTCAGTCTCTAGTTGCCTGTATATTATGATAGTACAGGTATGACTCGGAGAGCAAAAGAGAAAATTACCAGCATTAATCGCTTGACTCCCAAGATGTATAGCGACCATCGACGAAGAGCATGCTGTGTCAACAACCATACATGGTCCACGTAAATCGTATACATAGGAAACACGTGCAGAAATAATTGTCGAGCTAGCTCCTGTTGCAGAGTAATTAGTGTCATCTTGTTGTTCAAAAACTGTAAGACCCTTGTAGTCATCATTCATGACACCTAAAAATACAATAAAACATTTGTATACTAAATTTAAAATATATGGAAATTGTAACTAATTCCTTAGACAAATTTGTATCATTATCTTGACAATATTTGTTCAATGGTCAAGCCGGAAGTGTCAGTTCTTCGTGAAATTATAGTGGAAAGTTAAGACACGCCCTTGCATTAACTACCCTCTTTCAAATTATTTCTTTAAAAGCTTTAAATTAACACTAAGAACACCAGTGTAATCAAATAGGATAAAACCGGTTTCATACATAGAGGAACCTAAACAGAAATACCATGAGACTACACACTAGACACAATACATGTCACAAATCTGTCATTAAGGTAGCTGCAGACCTTACATCACAAAAATATGGTAGAGGTATAATGGGAGACTCGTCTGTATGAGTCCTATAAGGTAGCAACAATTCCCAAATTCGACACGATGAGTATTCAGAACCCCAGATAAAGTCAGCGAGAAAAGTTTATACAGTATAACCCTGCAATTGTGGCCCCCCTTGAAAACCTTAAAAGGCATAACCGACCCATATCGCCATTTTATCGATTATTTTTACCCTAGCAGACCACATACACCTGCATTCTAGATACCGGACGACTTCGGGGACAAATTAACTCAATTTAAGCATGACCAAATGGACACGTGTCGCCACTGTGAACAAACCAAAAAGAGATGTCATTGCAATCATCAAGCCATCAATTTCACACGAATCCGCCTTTGATAACTCACCGATTGAATACGAACCGCTGCTTCGCTGCACAGAGACCAGCTTAGGTCACACCAAAGTGACCGCTTGGTCTTTTATTCGCTCACTCAGAGGGATCGGTCTGTTAAGGGCCGATTTTCGCCTATTCTCATATCCCATTTAAATTTGTATGCGGAAAATCTGCATTTTTTCCTATTTATAACTTGGGATCCTTATAAAGTAAACAATATCAGTTACCATGGCATTTAGAACAGAGACACTTCAAATCGTTTTCGACGTCGAATTTTCGCATAATTAAGTCGACGAATCTTTCCGTCGCTATTGAACTAGCCGTCATAATCCTACTTTTTGCATCGAAATTTCCTTCGCATTTCATATTTTTTCATACTGTAAGTATACTTGTTAAAACATGTATACGCAAAAATAAGCAGTCCGCATGACATGAGATACAGGTTAACTTACAATTGGAACATTATCGGCGACTATAGTAATTGGAACCAAATTTCAATTATTAGCATGATTATGAAATACAATTTACATTTTGTTTTATAGCTCTAATAATTCAAGTTCCACCGAACATGGTCAGCTTTTGCCTAATATTTACATTATGTAGCGCTTATCCAATATTTGTCACTCTAATATAAAACAAAAGTATATGGCCAATTAAAAAAGCTATTTTTAAATTTTTCGGCTTTTCTCTAATACAAGAAAACGCATACGGCTAGCAGGAACGCTTTTTTGTTGCAGGTAAAAAATGAATAATTGAACAATAATGTATTTTGAGATAATAGAAATCAAATTATTAAATTAAGAGTGAGTAGCACGAATTGTCTTCCGAAATATAAACAAGAACTATCTTTGAAAAAAAAGATGGTCGGCGCGATTTTCAGTATATGAAGGTAATGGGTAACTATATTTCTTAGTACATATTCCTGTGAAGTTTTATCTCTATGCATTAAGAAGGCGCCAAATGTCACAGGGTGAGCAAAATGTGCACCCTGACCGGGACGCGAACATGTGACCCTTCGCTTACAGGGCGTATGCTCTTCCGACTCAGCTAACCGGTCGCTTGCACATTTCCTCCACAATTGTGATTAAGGTAGTGCATATTTTGGTTAGTGGGTGGGGTGCATATTTTATTATTTTTCATTTCTTATTTTTACATCTAACTTTTTAATTCTATTTGGGATACCATAATGTCGTAGTAGAATTACACCAGTAGTTCATGCAAAGAAAAGTTGAAATTAATGACTTATAATGAAGAACGGATACATTTGACATGTTATCTTGCTCGTTGACGTACAAAGACTGTGTGACAGATGCAGTGGAAATAAAGGAACTAAAACATAGTTAACACCACTGTCATCAAACTCTTGTGTCATTTTTCTGTATCAAATACATACTTATCTGTAAAAACATGAAGGGTGTCTTACAGTAAATCTCTGAATGTTTTATTTCTTTTAAATAGGTTGGTAAACTCACATTTTTACAATAAGGGTATGTTGAAAATGGAGTAAAAT
This sequence comes from Saxidomus purpurata, assembly GCA_022818135.1. Lineage (NCBI taxonomy): Eukaryota > Metazoa > Mollusca > Bivalvia > Venerida > Veneridae > Saxidomus > Saxidomus purpurata. The sequence goes on from JAFMSR010000008.1 coordinate 19,368,610, forward strand.
ATGTTTTAGTTCCTTATTTCCACTGATTCTGTCACACAATCTTTGTTCGTCAACGAGCAAGAAAGTGTTCAAAAATGTGCCCGTTCTTCGTAATAATTTACTAATTTATAGTTTTCTTTACACAATTTATTAGTGTCAGATTACTACAATATTATGGCATCCCAACCAAATAAAACATATTTTATATAAAAGGAAAAAAGGAAAAAGGAAAAAACATGCACCCCGCCCACTAAAGAAAACAGTGCGCTACCTTACCTTATCAAATATGTTACTCGAAATATTGACCGTTATTCACTGTACACTCAAAATTAACATAAGTTTGGAGGTACTGTTAAGTTGGGATAATGTGACAGTAACGTAACCGATATATGTGTACACAAAAGTTTACAAGCATTGCGTAAACAGGTAGAGCATGCATATAGAAAAGGGTTATAGGCTTTTAAATATATTCTGAAAGGCAGGGTAACAATATATGCAACAACTTTTTAATGCTTCGCCTAAAATTATGAAAACCGGTCAGAAGACTATCTTGGTCACTTGTCACTCAAACCGGTGCCCAAAGTGACTCAACCGTGCATTGCACCATGCAACATAGAGAAAGTGATAAAAAGCAAAAAACGGAAGTTGGTGACAAGTTTGTCAAAAAATCTGGTCATACCACGTGATACTCTTGAGTTATACACATCGCTTTCCGCTATTTACATTTAATTTGAAGCTCTTGCAATCATGGTACGGCTGACAGAAGTCCAGAGGGGTCTGGCAATTTCATTGCTACTGCAAGGTCAGAGGCACAACAGGTTGCTATATGCACTTCAGTGTGAATGTTTCCACCATAGAACGTCTTGTCCGTCGTTTGAGAGGGGGGAGGGGGGAGGGGGGGAGGTACCCCCTCAAATGCTCAAATGTCCTTCATTTACTAATGAGTTATTGGTCAAAACTAATGACATTTTGGTAATTTGTTGATTAAAGGTGGGTTTTTATGCCCCCGAAGGGTGGCATATTAAAATCGCACCGTCCGTCTGTCCGTCTGTCCGCACGCACGATGGGTACCTTGGGTGGTAGGAGGTGTGGCCTAAGACAATAGAAATCTATTGTCTTCATTCCGTCTTTTGTCCCTTAAGTGGTCATTCTTTTGTTACTTAAGTGGTCACTCTATTGTTCGAGAACAATGGAAATACCACCTAATAACACCTTCGTATGGGTGTCCGTCCGTCCGTCCGTCCGTCCGTCTGTGCATCCCCAATTCGTGTCCGGACTGTAACTCTGTCATGCATTGAAGGATTTTAAAATAACTTGGCACATATGTCTAGCACATCAAGACGACGTGTCGCGTGCAAGACCCACATCCCTACCTCAAAGGTCAAGGTCACACTTGGAGTATAAAGGTTATGGAATCCTCTATATATGCACACATTCGTGTCCGGACTGTAACTTTGTCATGCATTGAAGAGTTTTAAAATAACTTGGCACAAATGTCTAGCACATCAGGACGACGTTTCGCGTGCAAGACCCACATCCCTACCTCAAAGGTCAAGGTCACACTTAGAGTTTGAAGGTAATGGATTCCTCTATATATGCATATATGCACACATTCGTGTCCGGACTGTAACTTTGTCATGCATTGAAGGATTTTAAAATAACTTGGCACAAATGTCTTGCACATCAAGACGACGTGTCGCGTGCAAGACCCACGTCCCTACCTCAAAGGTCAAGGTCACACTTAGTGTTTAAAATAATGGAATACTGTATGCATTATTAATCTGTCATGCATGGAAGGGTTTTAAAATTGCATAGCACATTTATTGAGCACATGGAGAGGACACAGACTGTGAGGCACCTCTTTCGGGGGCAGTCGTCACTTGTGAGGGACAGTTCTTGTTTTACACTCTTTTATATATAAAACATTGTATGTATTATGAAACACATCACTTTAAATCACCTCAAATGTTTACCCTGCGTTTCTTTATCCTTTCAGAATATTAAAAGGTTCGTTGGTGCAGTGGTTCAATCGTTTTAGCCCGACAATATACAATAAATGAAAGTAAAATTATTAAAACTTTGTAAGAACCTATAACAATTTCAAGCAAGAGCATTTTGTGCCTACTGTCATAGTACGGTGACAATCAGTCCAAAAGGGCTCTATTTTTTAAGTATATGTAACCTGGACCCCCCAAATGTTCGAGTGTAGTTAGAGTGTAGTTTATGAAACTGCC
>JAFMSR010000008.1:19371322-19438755 GCA_022818135.1 Saxidomus purpurata
ACTTCTTTTAATTCAATCTGTCTCCGTTCCGAGTAACTAGTCGGTCTAAGCAGCCGTATGTTTTCTTTATTTTCGTTGACGTAATCTGTTGTATTGATATATGTGCATCTAAAATACGTTATTTGAACATTGATATGGATTTTTAAAATCCGCTTAATAATATTACACTACTGACTTTAAAAGGCGAGTGAGAAATAGAAACATGATAAGGACATGACGATACTTAAAAATAATAGACAAATATTTTCTATCTGGTTAGATTTAAATGGTTAAGTTCAATTTTTACAAATATAATATCACTTGCGTGTCGTTAAGTTTAGATAAATAAAGAACTAGTTTGAACCAAAGAATTACTTACAGTTTTCTAAACTAAATTAGTACATGCAATTTTAAAATGTACCAGCAAATAAGATAAATCTTAAAGTACAATTTAACAAAAAGAAATCGAGAAAATGGATTTTAAAGAGATTATAAAATCAGCTTTTGGATTGTTAGCGTTTCATATTGCCTCAAATCCATGGAAAGTTTGCTTCATAACTTTTCTACTGAATGGTTTACTTGGTCTGGGCATGTTTAATCTCCCAAGAAAAAACCTTCGCTGTAATGACATAAAAGAAGTCTACATGCCAAGGAACCTACCGACACTGGCAACGGAGAAAGAGCTTCTCAAGTTGTTTCCAGACCACAGCGGAACAAAGTTTTACACCCACCAAGTCGTGAAGCAACCAATGTATGCAGAACTTATTGTTTGGAGATGCGACAAGCATAATCTGATTAATAACACATTTTATGACGATTTAACTATGTTGATTAGAGATATTAAAACCAATTCTGTTCCTTCTTCGCATGGCTATAATGCAAGTTACATAGACATCTGTGCACGGAGAAATGACAAATGTGTTATCAATGGGGAAGAAATTATCAAACAATTGTTTGAGTGTACAGACGGACTATTGCCAATTGAAAAAAATAAACCTGGTAATTTTACCGTTCTAGAAGACCCACTCTTTCAGCTTGGCGATTTTAAAATAGTGAACAATACGGTAATTGGTGCCACCTATGTCAAACTTCGTTTCAACCTTCGCCAAGACACGTCCGAATGTAGGCAAGACGCTCAACGTTGGATGGGCAATTTTATAAATCGAATGAAAGAAATGTCAGACAAATGGTTTTCAAGAGGCTTCTGTTTCACATTTTCACATCCCCTGTCTTATATGGAGGAACTTGACAATGACACGTACCCCGATATTCCTTACTTTTCATTTGTGTTTACTATCTACTTTTTCTATATCGGATTTGTCATGTCTGGAGGAAATATACTGACAAAAAGAGTCAACATTGGGAGAATGGGTATTCTCGTTACTCCAACCAGTGTTCTTGGTGCATGGGGTTTGCTGATGGCTTATGAGATCAAGTTTACCAATGCGATAGGGATCGCTCCATTATTTATTGTAGGTATGTAGATTTTCTTTTTTATGAGTCAGTTTTGTTGTATTTTAGATAAAGTGTTAACTCAGAATTATGAACTTTATATAAAATCTAAATAAACTTGCAATTTTCAGATCATCAGATAATTAATACGATGATAACATTGTCCCATCTCTCTGATGTGAATGACGAAAAAGACGCAAGAAAACGTGTTGAGCATGCTGTTAAGATGTCAGCAATTCCTATAACCACGACAACGTTATGTCATGTTATCCCTTTTGCGTTGGCCATCATTTCTAGGTATTACGCATTGGAACTTATTGGGATTTACATAGGTAAGATCGACTTTAAGTTTAAAAGTAATATTGGACAACTCTCGCAGTTTTATTGTATCGCTTATGTTTGACATATCAACAAGTGCATAATTCCAATACTTCTGTTACAATATACGTTTACTAATATCACTGGCTTGTACGTGTGTGAAAGAAGTAGAAGCTTTTTTCTTGGGGTTTACAGCCCTTTTCAACGATGCTGATATTTCGGTTATTCACAGACGGTCAATTTACACGGGACGAATTAGCACTAGATTTCTATCCTCTGTAAGAAGCTGCCGACTTTTTCACATAAAGAATGAGACAATAGAGGAGCTCGAACCTTTGTTCGTCGAATAGTGGAAGGTTAAGTGATTTCAAGTTACCCACAATAACCACTCGACCCAGGAGGCGGGTCCAAATGCTGGAAACTGAATTGATTAATTACTGGATTTTCTAACTCAACAACACTACATTTCATCGCTTAGTGCTCTTTTCCCTATCTTATAAAAAAGAACACGCCGGCTAAACCCATGAAAAGAAGATGTCTTATTTTCATATTTTATATTCTAACACGACCAGCGAATAACCTACATACATGTAGAATAAAATCTATTTGGGTTATTCTGCAATAAACCGACCTTGAACGACGCTGCACGCGCATCGTGTTTTGGCTGTTCAATTTACCCGACGTATAGAGGATCGTACATGGAATACTGTGGATGACTTGGGGCAAAACGGGGGGATCCGATGGATGACACACGTCCAGTTAACTTGATTAATGTTACGATACCATTTACACTGACTTTATTTACTGTTTTGTTGTTATTGTTTTTGTTTACACAGTGACGTCATTAGTCAAAAGAAACTGTGACGTCATTTATCTATACCCGTAACTAATATTTTTCGTAACTTGAATCGTTATTGCGTACCCTGAAAATTCGAACCACTTCTATAAATGAAATTCCTGTTACATTTACTTAAAAATTAGATTATTAAAGTTTTTGATGAAAGAACTGAAACACCGCGAAACACATCTTTCATGAATGAAAGTCACATTGAAATAGCATCTTTACAGTGTTCGCGGGAGGTTACTTCAACGGCAATATCTAGGTAGTGTAATACGTTCGATGAAAAAGTTTTTTCTTCAAATTTTGTTTTAAATAAGTCGTGTTAGAATCGAAATAATAAATATCCAAGTTTGGTTTATGGTAGAATAACCCTCGTTTGTCGTTCTTATGCGGAATAATATATCACTCAGGCCTGCGGCCTTCGTGATATATTCTTGCGCATAAAAACTCCAAACTCGGGTTATTCTACGATAAACCAAACATGGATACATATTATTTCTTAAATAAACAAAAGAAATGTATGACACTATTGATTTTATACTGTTTCGGTCACTTTACAGTTCTGAAGAAAATACCATACAGTTACCTTATTTGCTCAATTTAACACGAAGCATTACAAGCTCGATATGAATTCTTTCTGGACTTTAGTTTCATTTAAGTCGGAAAATCACTCACAACAGTTTACGTAATGTTCAACTATGTAAACCATTTTCTGTTTTTCACTTCTTGTTTGGCTATTCACGAGAGTCGAATTGATGCAGGACTACATTGCTGTATATGTACCAAACTTCGACCAAGAGAAGAATTGGTGGATCGCAGCTGTTGCATTATTTGTTGTTGCAGTGGTAACCTTCCTACAACGAGGACTGATACGGAAAGTGGGATTGAAAAGATCTCCCGAACATTAATGTTACGATTTATGTTAACAACAGTAACAAAATGTTTCTCAATTGTCTCTTATCTTATCCTGATGGCCTTTGGAGTTTGGGGTCTAATAAATTACAAGGTAGATGTCCTCCAAAACAACAAAGTCTTTCCAGCTTCTTATTTTTATGACTGGAATCTAAAGTCGCAAAAGCGAGTTTAAAACAGAATCAATCATCCAGTTCGTGGTCATCCATCCGTCTGGATATGCAAATGATCGAGCCACAATTTCAGACCTAAAGAGTAAGTTAGAGCTTAAATCAGATTTACAACCAAAATATCTTTTGTCATGGACAGATTTGTATGATGAAAGCATATTTGTTAACTATACAACAGAACTAGCGTTATGTAAATCACTTGAAAACAATTTTCTTCCAAATAGTATTGCGTTTACTCATGATACTCCAACTTGTTCTTTTACTATTTCTACTTTTCTTTATCAAACCAACATGGTCTTCTCTTATCCTCCCCCCCCAGTAACATATCTTTCCATGACTACTGCACTTTTCGGCATATCACACTTTGTAGGAATATATTTGACACAGGTTTCAATGATCATGTAAATAATAGGAGGTTCCTTTTTTGTGGAAGTAATAGTTCATTCATTTTATTCCTACTTTAACGCATCCGGATTCAACAATGCGGCACGTGTTAATGTTGTTCTGTCCACTTCCTCTCAATCGCTATTCCATGCTATATTTGGACAGTTTTGGGGGTTTCTGGCATTGTTCGTAGTGAAATCATATGTTTTTGTAACTGTCTTTAGAATCACGCTTCTCACAACAGCCATTTGTGTCTTGTTTGCTATTTTATGGATACCAACCTTGCTTTCATTTTGTGGTCAACGAAATACTAATTTACAATCCGAAACACTTGACGTTTACGTAATGGATGTGTCTTCAATGAATTGTAAGGATAATACAGCAAATAACGTAAACGATGTAGAAAATCCAAATTTTTTGTATGACAGTGACTCCCAAGACATTGCCTAAAACAACATTGTACTGTAATTGCATTGTAGTGTTTATTTTGTATATTCAATTGGTATTTTCAATTTATTTTCAAACATTTCAGTTATGTAATTATCAAAATATTACGGACGTTTGTCTTTGTAATAGTTGGCATGTTGTTCTTAGATATAATGCTCTAAAATGTTGTTCCTAAATGGAAAAAAACTGTAAAAGAATATCAGATGAAATTAGCCGGATCTTCATTGTCCATCATAGGTTTTGCACATATGCATATTCATATAAAAGTCTTACACTTGATGCTAAAAATATTTTCATATTGCTGTAGTAAGATAAGTTAGCCATGTTTTATTTCTTCAAGGTGGTTTTATTTCACTTTTGAAGACAAAGGAGAACATAGTCTTTTTCAAATTAAATAAGCGACATCGGTTTTGCATTTTTATCGGTGTTATTTGTATATGTATGATATGTTTTATCCAACACAGAAGTGACATGCCAGCAAACGGAAAGTTCAAACCGTTGCTTTTAAAAGAAGTTGACTCGGCTCGCTTTGAGCAACCAAATATCAACTTGGAATGAGTAACAAGTACTGCTTTTGAGAAAATATAATCAGAAGTGGCAAAATCAATGGCAACAATATTTAAATAGCCTCAAACTTTACATACATTTATTAACCAATTTGCCTTAACACATTCCTAATAGGAAATCATGTGCTATTGGGAGCATAAACTTGTATCTCAATGTAGTTTATCATCCTCTATAACTCTAGCTTGTCCTATTTTTGAAATATCTCCCTTTATTGAATTTTCTTGTCCGAGCCATAACGCCTTAAGAACTAAACCGAATTGATTCAAATTGCATACACCTACAGAGAAAAGTAAGACACAGTGCAGTGTCCAAGAACCATGACCGTACTTAACTCTGTTTATTGGGTTATCTCTCTTTACTGATTTTTCATATAACACTTTTGTCCGAAGCTTAACTATGGAAGTATTAAAGGGAATCTGTTTAAACTTTACACACACACAGTGGACATTGGAAGAAATTGCAGTGTACAACGAACTTAACTCTAGCTTGTCCATAAATATCAGAATCTAATATGGGGCGATTGTCGTATACAACAGTGTAGCATTTCTGGGCTCCTAGTTTGTCTAAATTTGCGACATTGAATAGTAATAACTCAATTTTCTTATACCACAATAGACAAATTATTGGATGTCATTATAAATCGAAACTGTCAAAGTATTGTTTTGCAATAAATGTGCACAATATGATTTATTTAACAATGTGAAATCAGGCTATTCTTCGTAACTATGTTACTGTATTTATTTATGTTTACAATTATTAAATATCGCATTATAACCACCCTGATGATGTATCACGTGACAAAAACAAAACTGCATGTCAAAATTGATGTTTCGATTGGATTGCGAACATTGTGTATGCTTCTGGCTTGATGTACGCACGGGTATAAAGTAAACGTTGAGAATGTCAATAACTTCACCACAGGTATTTTTATCAACCAATCAAACTCGTCATCACACAAAAGAACGTATGTAATGCCACTATTGGAGGACTCTTTCAACTTCTATCTCTGTCTGAACTCATTTTAAAGGATTTTCTTGTCTCCGAATCTAAAAGGAAAATATTCATCTTAATCTTCCTTCAAATATAGGAATTACTAATTTTTCTGATATCAAGTCATTTAAAAGGAAGGGTTTAAATGTAGCTCACCTAAACATTATACATTTTCTTCCAAAGTTTGATGACATTGTATATCAGCTATCTCGAAAGGAAAACAGAATCGATATATTCAACTTTTGTGATCAAACAACTGATTCAAAATTAATGATAGCAAACTATGTAATTGAAAGAAAAGATAGAACTGAAATCTGGTTGTGGAGCTTTGATTCATATATTCAGTTCATTGCCATAAACACGGTGTCGTGACCTTGAAAATGACAGTATAGAAGCATTGTGGTTGGGATACATTACACACAATCAAAACCTTTTTATTGTTTTTTTTATTTACCGCCCCCAAAATAGTAGGCGTCAGTTGTGTGATAATTTTTCGCAGGTGATGGATAAAATTGATAGTCAAAATATAGAATATCATTTAGTCGGCGATTTTAGTTTCGAATATATACCAACATCTGGAAAATTTAAAACTTCATACTGGAATGGCATAGTTCAACAATATGGTATAACACAGTTGGTAGACTGTCCTACTCGAGTCTCACAAAAAGTCCCACTATAATAATCGATCATATATATTCCAGTATGACAGATAAAATAACTGAGGTCTTTATTCCATCTTTCGCAAGCAATAAGTGATCACTTTCGTGTGTGCTTTACAATTTTTCTGTTTATTTTATTGTCAAAACTCTACTTTTGTTGAGTTTGTTTCAATAGAATGTTAAAATATCGCGGGAAACGTAATCAGAAAAGCATAGCACAATTGACGTCATTTTAACGCGCCATCGTTGTATGGTTTCCAGTATTAATTACGCTCGGTATACTTTAAGACGTTAAGCCGGGTTAAAGTTTTGAAACCAGTGAAAAAAAATGGTACATGTAATCCACAGTTTCAAAACTGTCACTATTATTTCATTGAAAAAACTATAATTCACTGGAAAGCATAAAATAAAATAGTTTCGATAAAAGGATTAATATTATGGAGAATAATTGTTGGTTTTAGTGTAATATCACGTTATTATTTCACCGAGTGGGCACCAAAAGTGATATCTTCACGAGTGGCGCAGTGAAATTAATGTGATATTACACCGATACCAACAGTTTGTTTATTTTCTTATTGTTTAAACTCTACTTTTATTGAGTTTGTTTCTATAAAACATCGAAAATCGCGGGAAACGTCATCAGAAAACATAGCACAAATGACGTCATTTTAACGACGTCATCGTCGAATGGCCACCAGCATTAAAGACGCTCGGTATACTTTTTGACGTAAATCCGGGCTAAAGATTGCAAAAACAGTGAAAATAAAAATTGTAATCCACTGTTTCAAAACTGCGGATTATTACTTTCATTTCACTGAGAAAACTCAAAAGCCACTGAAAAACATAAAATAAAAAAAATTAAAAATATCGACGCCTTAAAAAAATAAGATCTTAAGTGTTACTTACGACCTTATATGACGCTTACATATTCGGAATCTGCATTAAAGGGCGCATGACATGGACCTATTTTCAAGGCGATAGCAGTGTTTTATCTTGATCAAATTTGAAGAAGAAAAAGGTCGTAAGTAAAAACTGTTGTAGTGAGTGCGAAAGTGCGAAAGAGAAGGTCGTAACTGCAACCTTAAAATTTAGCTCATATTTAACTGGGTGATCATAAGAAAAGGTCATATCTGCTTAGTTTTTACCACAATCGAGATATTTTCCGTAAAAGAAGGTTGTCTCAGCCTTTAAAACTACGTTTTGGGGTATACAAACTTACACAGTGCAGTACAGTTACTGTAATAAGATTCACTTCACGTTAGGCTATTCATTATCGTTATTTTAAATTTTTAATGTCTTTATTTTTCCGAAAGTAACACATTAAGACGATAACTTATATATTATGCGTCCTTCATAACAACAAACAAAACAGACACACATACATGCATATCAAACTAGAGAATATGTATTAAATTGTAAAGCAACTACTATATGCACTTAACATCAAATATACTAGTGAAAATTATTTGATTAACTAGTGTGTGCAGTGTTAATTAACAAACATCAAGTACATGTATCTAGCAAAACAATGTTGCAAGTAAGAGACATTCAACATTTATAAATTTGACTGATAGAAGATCCTTTTTATAATTATACTTGAAAACATTGTGTTAATACCGCAGAACTAAAAAGTTATAAGTTTGAAACATAATGTGTCTAAAATAAGTGTTACTGTCAGCGGATAAGTACACGGTTTGTAGGACAATATTTTTCCACTGTGACACATCTTTGCACTGTTTTACATTTTTGTTCTGTGACACAGATGTGTAGAATAGGATCTCACTAAAACAAAAATTGGTAAACGTCTATCCATCATATTGAAATTTGTGTTTCATTAACTTATTTTATTTGACGGGGCATTATGGTACGACAACTATCCGTCTGTTGGCAATGTCGTGTCTGGGCTGATCTAGTAACGAAATGAGGAATTTTAGAATGTCTCAAAGCACAAATATTCACATATCAAGCCGCGGGTCAGTGTCAATATTACTCTTAGAACTCAAAAGACAGTTTGATAACATTTCGTGTTCGCTTTATATCTCTTAAACCTCTAGAACGATAATCATGGACAAAATTCCCTTATCAATGAGTACGGGTCTCAGTCTGCACTCAGGAAGATTATGTGTAAGAACGCCCGTATGAGCTAAACATGTTATCTTCTATAAATATAGACAAAGGGTGAGTATTAAAACCCTATTCTCCACTTTCTAACATGGAGAAACATGGTCGGTAGCAGCGCTCGAACACATGTGATCCCTCGATTAATGACAGGTTACAGTGATTTCAAATCAGCGACTCTTAACACTCTACCACTTAAAGTTCGTATAGACAGTCAGTAGTGCGGAAAGTATGCTTAGTCGATATAACTGATTTGTCAGAAGTAATGAGGAAAATGACTGACAGAAACTATTTGCGTTTCACGCAGCATGTCATAGGACTTATGTATCAAACATGGATCTAATACATATGCATGTTCAGGTAAAACATACGATACAGAATCCGGGACGGCTATATTGTGTAGGTGTTTATATAATAATATACATAGGATGTGGATTTTGTTGTACAAACACATGCATCATCTTTAATTTTAAAACCATTTTTATTAAATCTTTTATAATATGACACGGTATCAAATGTCATATATCATTTGATAATCGCACCATTAATTTTGTGAGCAGAATAACATCATTATTCCAACATTCTTATTTGAGCCGCAGCATTCAAAATTTAAGAGATTTTTTGCCATTCGAGATAGCACATACAATGTATCTGAAACATTAACTGCAGTTTGTATTCAGACATAATTAAAATTCTGAAACATTAACTGCAGTTTGTATGCAGACATAATTAAAATTCTGATCTTCGTCTCTGATAACAAGTCATCTTTTAAAAGCATCGTTCACCATTGTACTACAATAAAACTTCATTTATTCATAGTTAAAGGTTGAATGCGTTTCAAAAGAAAACAGGATGCTTCTGGTTTATATCCTGCAAAAACTGTTCATATGCTTGCAATACGTTTTATACTTTATGGTCACTTTGGCATTTTGTATTAAACCCGATTTTCATACGCGTCCAAAATGGACCACACTTTTGTCGATTCGTCTATTATCATTTCATCATTCTTTTGGGTTTTCAGCTGGTCGGCAGATCGTATAGCATTGCTTGAAATACCATTACGGTCGGATGGCGAAATTACAATTACATGTATGATAAATATGTTGCAAGATTTTAAGTTCTTCGAAATAGAGGAAAGACGAAGCCTTTTCCTTACACGTAGGTGAATACTGTATAGCGCTTTAAATCTGCGGTGCCAAATATTGGCGTTTTTTAAAGTGTTTTGATTTGGCGGTGTCTTAAATTGGTGGAAATCACATCCACCGCCAATATTTAACCTCGACCTCGACCAAGCCCGCTAAAATAAAACCTTGAACTGGCATGAATGTCACTCAGTAGATATTTTGATCGTCGACGATTACCCTCAGTTTTTCAGATGTCCCTGTTAATTGACTTTTCGAATGATATGATTGACTGTGTATTAAATCGATTTAATAGATCTAGTTCAATTATCCTTTAGAAATTGTAACACAACTGCTCGAAAATACGACCTGAGCGAAATTCAAGGCAAAAATTACATGAACTTTATTATTGAGTTGATACTCAGCTTTTATATATAAGGCCGATCCCTCTAGTGTCATGCGTTCATTCTCAATTTTGCTTACAAGTGATTGTGTCTTTGAATTACCAAAATGTCGGATATGATGGCTAAATGGTTAAAGAAAGGAAAGTTAAACATAAAACAACCGCCAAGTATAAATTTTCCTGATCCCTGATTCACTTATAATCAACTGGGACCAAACGGGTGTCACTCTGGTTACGTGTGGCAACTGAACGATGGAAGGAAAAGGTGCGTTATACATACCTTTACTATTATTGTTATCTAGTGTAAAACACATCAGGCCGCTCAGGTCGCCTTAAGCCAAACAAGAAAACAATACATTGTATATCTTTTAACGGCATACAGGGTTAAATTTATCACACCTTTTTATGATGAAACAGCCATTTTTTGTAACAAGCAAGTTGTTTTGGCCATTTATAATAAACATGAATATATGGCAATTATGTGTGTAACTATATTTTATTTTACTTTATTACAGGTTCTAAAAAAGTCCCAATCAAGGGAATTGATGACAGATCACAGTTTTGATGGCTATTTCAAAGTCAGGCTCTGTACTTCCGCCAAGTTATATACGCCGGCCTGACAGAAAATTGTCACCCCAAGTTTAAATCCATTTTTTAGTGTCCGTTGGACGTCAATATTTCACGTATTTAAATGTGAGACAGTGCTGTTATATTGTCAGTTGCTAATTTTTCGTTTTACTTAAACGTAAAGATAAAGCCCCATTAAATATTACTTTAAATTGACCTATATATAGAATAATGAATTTACTGGAAGAATGAGATGTATTCTATTTACCCTAAAACAAAGTTGCAGCATGCCTTTCTTTCATATGTATGTTGTTGATTTGAAATTACCGTCAGTTTTTTTTGTCTATTCTTAAGCACTAAATATCTTCAACACATTGGCTACTTCCTATACGGCCGTGTATCAGTATACTTTTTATTTCCTTTAAGATACATTGTATATAATGAGTATACCCTCAACTATCCAACCGTGATCTCGCTTTTTTGTATTTATTCTCGCCTCGATCGCGAGAGTTTCGCTTGTACTGGTCTTACATGAAAGAGTTTAATTTCATCCGTACTTGTGATTCAGACTTCAAACTTTCCACACTTGTTTAAAACACATCCTGAGGTCATAGCTAGGCATTTTTATTGAGTTCAAACAGAAACTCTTAGTTAAATAGTCATCAGACCACAGTTATTTGTCCTGGTTGACAACAATACGGAAGCTGTTTTAGAAAAAATAGTGCTTCTGTTTGAGGCTAGATATTATTGAATTTTTTAATGAAAAAGATTAGACTAATGGCTTTTTTCACAGTAGACCTGAACTAGTTGGTAAATGTGCATTTTGTATCAGTTTTTACGTCAGAATTTATTCAGTGACTTGTTGATTACATAAGGTATTGTTCATGGTTCCGATGATATTCGGGTATTATTCATACACATGAACTTTTACCTTAATAGTGAAAAAAAGTGCCGGTCAACCCCTAGTTTCTTGCTGCTGCAATTATTTTTCTTGGATGATGCTATTCATAACAGGTTTGGTTTTTGGGGTTGTAGTGTCAATAAAAGTGCAAAGAAAGTTTTTTCTAACTGTAAGGCGACCTTCTCATTTCGACAGTTAGGCAACTACGTTAACGTAAACCTCTAAAGTTAGGTAGATTTGGACCATCTCAAAATGATTTATATAGTTTCGACTTAAAAACTTTACTCGATATCTATAATAATCTTGTAGGGAAATTCCCTTATTTTCCCGCCAGTTTCATGTGAAATCAATATAAAATATGTAATTATTCATATCAAAGTACATTAAATTACACCTTTCATACGTTTTAAACGGTTACCTGGGGTGGTATTTGAAACATGTTGTCATAAGCAATTTTCAGACAAAATCCCCCCTAGCAAATTTAATTACTGTTTAACTTATTTCATTTGCGGATTTGCTCATCAAGGAAGAATTCTGCACACCTTAATATCAATATTTACCAGGTTTATTTCGAGGTCAGTCACGCCCTCCAGATGTAGATCGCAAAAGGTAATTTCTAGAATTATTTGAAAAGGGAAGTTCGGGTGGACCTGTTTTTTTCCAGGTAGATTAACTGCGCAGATCTAATACAAACAATAAAACAGTAATAAAATTTTAATGATGAATATGTTACCAATCAACTACTCTCATATCATCCTGTATATGATCTATTTGAACGACAATTTTATTTCGTGTCACATTGAAATGTATTAGTTTTATGACCTACTTATTTTATCCTGAAGTTTTTTCTCCCAGTCCATCCATCGCATCGCGCATGCATTTCGTATCGCTTGCCTATACCAGATAAAGATAAGTCTTGTCTTGATGAACAATATATAGAATCAATAAAATGTACATCATAACGTTTCTTTACAATTTTCTACATGAGATTTTGCATTGCTGGATGAACTGCTTTCGTTCAGACAATGGCTGTTTCAGAAAAATCAACTGCGCAGTTGTTTATTTTACTTTGTAGTCTCGCCTTCAGCATATCAACTAAGTAAGGAACATGGCATGTCCACTCGCCAAGGTTAACTAGATCGAGGTGTAAACACCGACCATAAAAGAACTGCTGCAGTATTACGCATCAACGCGTGTAGGTGTTTATGACTCATTTATCCACATTGTCAAATTTTCTTTGTGCAATTTGTGCACTGTCATTTGAAATATGAACAAACAGCGAGTAATATCATGCCCGTAACTGAGGGAAGAAACTAAATATAAACACCTTTATCATGCAAATTAGATAACAATTACCATGGACTTTAATTTTCTAGAGTGCATGTTTCGGGATATAATAAAGCAGGAAGAAAGAATCGCGATTATTTAGTAAACATGCAGCCTTTTAGGCGACCGCTTACCAAGTTATGACAATTGTAAAGCGCACGTTTCCTGTTGTCCTCTATAGTCTTCTTTTGTCATATCTTGAGCATCATTAAGGTTACATGCATCTTATGGGCATGTGTTCGAAGTGATTTATTGATAACCCTTGAATATCTTTTTCGTATGACCACTTTACTCCAATGACATTACATGTATGTAAGTCAGATTAACATCGTCACATGTTTTGTCACGAGGGGAGACTGGGCTTAATCCAAAACAGTATAGGAGTGATCGCCGTGACGTCACACGGCAATTTTGATAAGATTGCTGGTGGGCAATAACAGTTGTGTTTACAATACTTATGTATCGGAAAGGAATTTTTGAATTTTTATAACTTTTTTGCTATCTGAAGGATTTTTAAAATTCAAAAAGTTATGACATGCTCTTGATACTCATATTTTTACATCAAAATATCTCTTTTGAAAGAAATACCGTTTTTGATTACACTTGATTTTTCGTACGACTTGTTTCTGCTATAATCATTTATGAAAACAGTGTAAGTTACTCGCTCGCAATTTTTTCATTTTGAATCTTAACAAAAATTGAAAACAATGAATAAAAGGTATATTTTATTAGCTTTCCAGTGATATAAAACATTTTAAAATATCTTTTGTTTTAAAAAAGTTACGGTCGTTAAAAAAACATCCCTAACGATTCAAAAACACGGACTACCGTCCGCTGCCCACCGCACCTTTCTCTTATCAGTAGAAATTATTGCGCAATACCGGGTTTTGTTTGCAAACACGATCACTCCTATTAACTAGTAAATACATTTTATTTCAAACTCTTAAAACAACCCAGCACTGCTCTTCTGCTAAAATCGGCCATTTCGGCAAAACTAAAAACATTAGTTTCTAAAAGGATGTCTCCTCGGCTTTTGCCGCTGTATAAAAATGATGCTTAAAGCAAAGACAAAGGTCATGCCACTGGAAAATGACTGTATGTTGATATCAGGTAAGCCAACGCTGAAAGAGCACTTACATAAATTACGTTGCACTACCGCTGTGTTGACTTTCTTTGTAACCTCATAAAAAGCCTAAATCAGCCACCGAAAAAGGCAGCGTATATCAGCTGAAAAATGCTTTTTAATTTATACAAATTTATTTTAGTTCGATTACGAAGATATCTCCCTAGCTTATTGAATCGCTCTCGAACTTTCATTCCAGATGTCACCACGCTCGCGAGAGAGAGGCAGCGAGTTTTTCATCATTGCTATCCATTTATTATAATGATTTATAGCAGGGTGGACTGAGGCACGTGTGGCATCAGTGTCTTTGCCCACGGACACACCTCGTGCTCGGACTGGGATTCGAACCCGGGACCTCCCGTTCCGGAGTAGAACACCCTAACCACTGAGCTATCGAGGCCCAAAATGCTTCTTAGACCTCTACACCATGTGTCTAGCCATGATAGAATTCAATCAATACTAAAAAGATAAACTGCTTTAATATGTAGGGGACATGGAGTATTTGCGGTGGGGATAACTATTTAAGTGAAAGAAGTAAAAGTAAAGTTTAAATAAACAAGAGGCCAAAAAGGGCCAGTATCGCTCTACTGCTCTGTCCGACTGGATTGTTCTGAGTGAATTTTAGAAATATTTTGCAATGTTACCAAGGAAAAGCTAACAGTGTTCACTGTGATATTAACTCACTGACCAAAAACAGTAGGGATCATCTACTCAGTAAGACTAATCATCCTATGACGTTTGAAGTCTTAGGGTGATGTTGATCTCAAGATATTGAGTGGGAAGGATTTTCAAAGGTCGGGTCACTGTAACCTTGACCAACTAAACCAAAGATCGGTAAGGATTATCAACATGTTACAGGGTACCTTCTGCGCAAGTTTGATGAAAGTTGAAAGAAAAATGTGACCCGTAGAGCGTTATCACGGAAAACCTTATGGAAGTCACTGTGAACATGACCTTTAACCCACTTACCCCAAAACAATAGGGAACATCTACAAGTTACAGGAAATCTTCAGAGCAAGTTGAAAGAAAACTATGACCCGTATAGCGTTATCAAGGAAAATATAACGGAGGTCACTGAGACCTTTACCTTTGACACACTGACCCAGAAAACGATAGAGATCATTTTCATATTGCATGAAACCTTGTGAGCAAGTTTGATGAAAGTTGAATGAAAATTGTGAACTGTAGAGTGTTATCAAGGAATTGCTATCGGAGATCACTGTACCTTTGACTCACTGACCCCATAAACAACAAGAAACATCTACAAGTTGCAGGAATCCTTATCGGCAAGTTTCCTCAAAGTCAAATGGATATTGCGACCTGAAAAGCGTTATCAAGGAAAAGTTTACGAACAGACGGAAAAACCACCATGACATAAGCTCCGCTGGACTTCGTCCAGTAGAGCTAAATATCGATATGACTTCACACTGTCGGTCTTATCTCCAGGAACTTCTAAACTACGATGTGAAAATGTAAATGGGCTGATAAAAAATTAAATAAAATCACAGTAGCGACGGTTTTGGATTAAGGGTCCTTTCATTAATGAAAGATATTGCAAAGTCTTTAGAAGATATTAAAATAATTCTTGGGTTGATCGGCGAATTTTCAATTGCTTATTAATCTGTTCATACTAAAAATACAATAGTCTATGAGGACTTCTCACACTCAACATTTGCTTGTGTGAGTCGTTTACATCAAGAATTTCATAGGCTGAGCAGTCTACATCAACATTTCGCTGGGTTGACAATTATACGGAGATGTTAGTCTACATTAGGACTTCACTGGATTGAGAAGTAATTTGCTCGAGCTGAGTAGTCTACACAAGGATTGATAGCCTGAGATGTCCGTAGTAACAATTGGCTTCTAAATAAAGAATTTGCTAGACACAGTAATGAACATTTTGCTGGACTAAGTAGTTTACATGAAGTTGATTTGATGGATTAATTAGTCCTCATTAATACTTTGATAGAATTGGTAGATAACATGAAGCTGATTTGATTGAGTAGTTTACTCGAAGTTGATGGATTGAGTAGTCTACAGAAATGAATTGTTGGACTGGGTAGTTAACATCAAGTTGATTTAATTGACAGAGTAGTGCAGATCATGAATTTGTAGTTTACACGTAGTTAATCTGATTTATTGAGTAGCTTACATAAAGTTTGATTTGATGGACTGAGTAGTCTACATCTACACTTTACTGGGTAGTTTAGTTTACATGAAGTTGATTTGATTGACTGAGTAGTCTACATCAAGACTTAGCTGGACTGGGTAGTTTAGTTTACATGAAGTTGATTTGATTGACTGAGTAGTCTACATCAAGACTTAGCTGGACTGGGTAGTTAAGTTTACATTAAGTTGATTTGATGGACTGAATAGTCTACATCATGAATTTGATGGATTGTATAGTCTACATTAAGCTCATTTGATTAAGAAGTCAACATCAGCACTTTAATGGACTGGAAAACTTACATAAGGTTTGATGGACTGAGTATCTACATAATGAATTTAATGGATAAGGTAGTTTACATCAAGTTGTTTGATTGACTGAGTAGTCCACATCAATACTTAAGTCTACCTGAATAGTTTACAGCAAGTTGATTCGATTGACCGAGTAGTCTGCATGATGGATTTAATGGACATGGTAGTTTACATCGAATTGATTTGATGGAGGGAGTAGTCTACATCATGCATTAGATGGAGTAGGTAGTTGCATCATGAACGTGATAGAGAGTTTACATTAAGTTGATTTGATTGACTGAGTAGTCTACATTAAGAATTAATTAGACTGTAACATGAATTTGATTTGATGGACTAGGTAGCTTATATAAAGTTTGATGGATGGAGTTGGTAGTCTACATTAAGAAATTGCAATGCTAAAATGTTTACATGTTGTTTATTTGATGGAATGACTAGTCTTTATCAACAATTGACTCTTATGTGAAGTCTATATCAATACTTTGCTTCACTAACTAGTTACATCAAGTTTTAGCTGATGGACTGAGTAGTGTTTACATAAAGAACTTGTTTGCATAATTTTTACTGGCTATTCTAAATAAACACTTTGCTCGGCTAAGTATCTATTGGGTCGGGAGGGTTACATATAGAGGATAATTGTTGGTTTCAGTGTAAGATCACGTTATAATTTCACCGAGTGTGCACCAAAAGTGATATTTTCACGAGTGGCGCAGCCACGAGTGAAAATAACAACTTTTGGTGTTCACGAGTGAAATTAACGTGATATTACACCGATACCAACAATTTTTCTGTTTATTTTATGGTTACAACTCTCCTTTTATTGAGTTTATTTCTACAAAATATCGAAAATCGCGGGAAACGTCATCAGAAACATAGCGCAAATGACGTCATTTAAACGACGTCATCGTCGCATGGTTTCCAGCATTAATTACGCTCGGTATAGTTTTTGACGTAAATCCGGGTTAAAGATTGCAAAACTGTGAAAAATAAAAATGGTAATCCACTGTTTCAAAACTGTGGATTATCACTTTTATTTCACTGAGAAAACTCTATAATTCACTGGAAAACATAAAATAAAAGAATTTAATTGACATTTTTTGCTATAACGAGTTCTCCAAGTCAATTGCTTGTTGCAATGAACAGTCTTTATGAAAATATTACTGGATTGAGTAGTGTAAGACGATATTATAAAGCACTGTTTAAAATACAAGCATTCACACAAAAATGTTAATAACTGTAAAAAAAATACATATTTCCTTAACACTAACATACCATTGCAGACAAATAAGAAAAAAAAAACACTTTCATACAAATATAAAATATAGCAGCCACTTTTTCTTTTGTTTGATATATAGATTTCAAATATCATATCACACATCCTCATGTATTTATATACTTGAATTTAAAACTTATAAATGGGACAGATCAATATTGTCTGGGTTTTAAAGAAGTATTGACAAAATACACAGATTCATAGAACCTTGTTCCATTTACCAACATGGCAACAGGTAAGCTAATAGTGTGTGCAGGTAATGATCACTTTACCAATAATGGTAAAATTGTGTGATAAATATCTGAATTCAAAGTTTAAAATTAATAGTCACTTTTGAACTTTGAAGGCATTACCACTAAACTTTTAAATTAAAATATGATAAATTGCTGAACTCATAGCGGCTAAAGAAAACAGCTGTAAATCAGATCTTCTAAATACATGTATGACATGTATGCGTAATTTTATCGGCGGATCGAGCCTACGATCGCTTGATTTCCAGTCCAGGGCATTACTACTGGACTACATACCAAGTCTATGAACTATGACGTGCTACAATATGTATATTTATACAGACGTTTTTTGCTGCTCTTTGTTGTTCTGGTAACTGAACTTACACATGCAAATGCATTTTTGCAGTCTTAAATCTTTAAATGTGGTTTACATTGTAGGGTTAATGCACGTTTTTACGTGTCTACATCTGCATAATCCCGAAGAATAGTATCCCGACGGCTTATGCAGTTGTAATAACACGAAAAAAACGTCCGTGAACGCTATTCTAGCATTAATAGTATACAGAATCATAAAAACACAAATGAAACGCTCTTACTGGTACGTCGTTCAGGAATGTGCGGGACAACGTCCGTGTTGTTTACGTCGTACAGTTATGACGTCACCGGCGGGATTTTAGCCCGGCACTGTTGACGCCGTACATGATGTTAGACTTGGGAGACAGGTCCATTGTTTACAATGGCCATATACTGCGCGTAAATGAAAACTGGTTATAACCGCGCGAATCTCTCCGTTAAAATACGTTTTATCTCCTGTAACACCGGCAAAATGGGCAAAAACAGCACATTTTATACTAGAATGTTTCTAAACAGGAATATCTGTCATTTTATGAAAATTGTTTTCAGTCGTTACAGAAAGTTGAGCAAATTACATTTCATTATATTTCAGGGTCATACAATTTATAAAGCATTTTATAAGTTTATAAACGCCTATTTTAGTACATTGTATCATCTATCATTCAGATTGAAAAGACACATCCAAGGTCTTTTGTATCGTAAGTAGGGAATAAAGGTGCTTATGTGTTTGTGTCCCATGACACACGAAAATGAAACTTTAAACCATAAACTGTAGCAGATATTGTACAAACCACAGCTATGTCACGAAGCAGTCATGCAGCAAGTATACATCGTTACAGACAGAACGAGCATGCTTAAAATGTATAGTATTGTTTAGATTTGCATAGGTTTAAGAACTGACATGATAGTTTTGGGGACAATTACTTTTAATTCACCGTGCAGTAATTCGTCGCGGGCAAGTAAGTATCCAATGTCAGAAAGATAAAAGGTTTTGCATTTTTTGGTAAAAAAAGGTATTTTTATATATTACATTTAGATATTTCTATTAAATAGAGGTTCATAATGAACATGTTATATGTCTAACAGACTATTAACTAGCCTCTGTTTTGTGATTTCGTAAGCCTGACCTAACACAATAATAGGCGCTAACACAAGCCGAAACAAACCGGCCGTTTCGACTGATTAGAGCATCAATTAACAATTTTGGGACTAATGGGATTAAGGCAGAAATCGAACTCGTGCTCCACTTTAACTCAATGGAGGAATGCTCAAGGAAAGTTCGAATAACACTCAAGTGAATGGCTATCAAGTATAAAATCGGTATTCAAACTCGCTACTCAATCTTGACTTTGTGGAGTATCCTCGAAGTTGACTTACTACATGCATTAAGTATGCAGTTATTGAAAAATGGCAAGAGTAGTTTTTTTTCTCAGACATGGAAATAAATAAATTTAAAAAAAATTGTACAACACAATAATTACATTACAGTAGACAAAGTGTAGATCATGAACAGATTTCAAAAGCGAAGATCATGACCACCACTGGAAAAAGTGTAGATCACGACCATACTGCACAAGATGTAGATCATGACCAGATGGCACAAGGTGTAGCTCTTGACCGGACTGCACAAAGTGCAGATTATGACCACACTGGACAAAGTGTATATCATGACCAGACTGGACAAAGTGCAGATTATGACCTGATATCGCAAAGTGTACATTATGACCAGACTGGAGACTGCTTCAAGTGCATATCATAACCATACTGGACAAGGTGTAGAACATGACCAGACTGCACAAGGGGAAGATCGTGACTTCACTTTATATGGTGCAGATCATAATCAGAATAGAAAAGGTGTAGATCATGACCAGACAGCACAAGGTGTAGATCATGACTAAAGTGCACAAGGGATAGATCATGACCAGACTGCATAAGGTGTAGATCAAGACCAGACTGCACAAGGTATAGATCATGACTAGACTGCACAAGGTGTAGATCATGACCAGACTGCATAAGGTGTAGATCATGACCAGACTGCACAAGGTGTAGATCATGACCAGACTATACAAGGTGTAGATCATGACCAGACTGCATAAGGTGTAGATCATGACCATACTGCACAAGGGATAAATCATGACCAGACTGCATAAGGTGTAGATCATGACCAGACTGCACAAGGTGTAGATCATGACCAGTCTGCATAAGGTGAAGATCATGACCAGACTGCGTAAGGTGTAGATCATGACCAGACTGCACAAGGTGTAGTTCATGACCAGACTGCACAAGGTGTAGATCATGACCAGACTGCATAAGGTGAAGATCATGACCAGACAGCAAAAGGTGTAGATCATGACCAGACTGCACAAGGTGTAGATCATGACCATAGTGCACAAGGGATAAATCATGACCAGACTGCACAAGGTGTAGATCATGACCAGACTGCATAAGGTGTAGATCATGACCAGACTGCATGAGGTGTAGATCATGACTAGAGTGTACAAGGTGTAGATCATGACTAAACTGCACAAGGGATAGATCATGACCAGACTGCATAAGGTGTAGATCATGACCAGACTGCACAAGGTGTAGATCATGACCAGACTGCACAAGGGATAGATCATGACCAGACTGCATAAGATGTAGATCATGACCAGACTGCACAAGGTGTAGATCATGACCAGACTGCATAAGGTGTAGATCATGACCAGACTGCACAAGTTGTAGATCATGACTAAACTGCACAAGGAATAGATCATGACCAGACTGCATAAGGTGTAGATCATGACCAGACTGCACAAGGTGTAGATCATGACCAGACTGCATAAGGAGTAGATCATGACCAGACTGCATAATGTGTAGATCATGACCAGACTGCATAAGGTGTAGATCATGACCAGACTGCACAAGGTGTAGGTCATGACCAGACTTCACAAGGGATAGATCATGACCAGACTGCACAAAATGTAGATCATGACCAGACTGGACAAGGGATAGGTCATGACCAGATGGCACAAAATGTAGATCATGACCAGACTTCACAAAGTATAGAATATTACTAAAGTGGACAAAATCATGCCTAGACTACAAAATGTGCAGATCATGACCAGACGGCATAAAGTGTAGATTATGACTACACGGCACAAAGTGTAGATCTTTACAAGACTGGACAAAGTGCAGATCATGACTAGACTGGTCAAATAGTAGATTATGAATAGACTGCACACAAAGAAGATCATGACAAGACTGGACAAAGTGTAGGTCATGACTTGATTAAACATGGCACAGATCATGACTACACTGCACAAGGGGAAGATTTTGATTCCACTTCACATGGTGTAGATCATGACCGGACTGTACAAAGTTCAGATCATGACTACACTGCACAAGGGGAAGATCATGATTCCACTTCACATGGTGTAGATCATGACCATACTGGACAAAGTGCAGATCATGAACAGATAGCACAAGGTGTAAATCATGACCAGATTGCAGAAAGTGTAGATCATGACCGGACTGTACAAAGTTCAGATCATGACCAGGTTGCATAAAGTGTAGATTATGACTTTACGGCACAAAGTGAAGATCTTGACAAGACTGCACAAAGTGTAGATCATGACTAGTCTGGTCAAATAGTATATTATGAATAGACTGCACAAAGAGAAGATTATGACCAGACTGGCAACAGTTAATAAAACGATTATTCAATGTATTATACAGTATTGTATTGTTATTTTAATAGATTTTACCGTTCAAAGGAGGTTAATTCAGTGTGATTAGCAATATCTTTGATGTGTGTTTTTCCCCATTGATGTTCTTGTAGATTGCCTTGGTAGAACACTGGTCCTTTTATTATTATTGACGTTCCTGGAGCTTGCAAGTCCTTTTGAGGTAGTTTATGCTTAACATTTTACAGTGTTTTTTGTATTCCTGTTTTTACGCTGGGATCAGTACCCAAAGAAGCAGCTCATTTAAATGAGACACTTAGGTTAGACACTTGTAGTGTCAAGTATACAAATATATTGAGTTTGATAAGTAGTGATATCCGAGGGATATGGATACTGAGTCTCAGTATCACCATTGGCTAGGCTTTTCAAAACATCATCCAACGCTTTTTGGTTCGAGGATGGATGTGTAGTTTCACCTCTCATAAGTATGGAGTACTAAGAAGTGTTTGGTACAAAAGGAAGCTGTTTCAGAGAAAGATACGTGTAATTAGGGAATGGCACCACAGGATTACTTAATGTTCTTTTGAAGCTGATCAGTGAGAATTTAGATGACCACTAATATATGGTAGACTGTCTTAAAAATGATGTGTATTGAGTGGTCGTATAATTTGTCATAAAGGAGCAATTTCCTCTGACCAAATCCTGGAACCAGGTGACCAAAATTTATTTGTGGTCATTATTTTAATTATGCAATGTAAGACTGTCAAATTCTATGCTAATTATGTCTTAAATAAAATACTTTAACTTCATCGAGGCTGGAAACTATCCACAATTATTTAAACATAGCTGATTCCAGAGCATTTTCAAGTTTACATTGTACTAGGCATAAAACCACAATAACTAACCCTTGTTTGATCATGATACGAAAATCGTTTCATATGAAATATATATACCTCTTTTTGATGCTAGATATAAGTAAACTTTTGGATGTCAGAGATGTGGTAAATGGCTTATTTGGGCAAAGAAGATCTCACATAGTAGGTGAAAGAAATAATAAGTAATAGTACACATATAAGTGTCTATCTTGTTTGCATTTTGATGACAGTTTGCTTATCAGGCTGCAACAAGCAATTGTTGTGTATCCACATCATTACAATACGTGTACAGTTCCTGTTATGGTTATCATTTTTCTTTTGCCAGCACTCTGCATGAAGCCGAGAAAAGGATAGAAATAAATGATGTATATCAATAAAGAATTTTATTACATGTTTTGTGAATATCTAAGCCTAATCTAGAAACCAATATTTTAGTGTTTTCCGCGGACTAGAACATTATTGTGCAGAGAAAATTAATGCAAGAGGATCGGACGTTTTTATACAGTAGTCAAACACTACAGGTAGCAAAGTCATTGTCGAAACATATACTTTACGAAGCTGTTTCTGAGAAAGATTATAAGGAACTGGGACCTTATTTATACAAGGTGGTCATGGACGAAGGCGGTGGTCGATTGGTTAACGCTTTTGACTACCAATCCGGAAGTCCCCGGTTCGAATCCTGGCTGGGGCACAGGAAATTTCAGAAACGCTTTTCAGTATTTCCCACTCATCTAGAGATGAACTGGTTAGAAACCCAGAGGTAGTCTCACGTGTATCAGTGCTATACACCAGACACGAAACAGAACCAAGGAGTATATTGGTAATAGAGCTAGGGTCTGGTACCCGGACTCCCTTTTATCTGCATCTGTCTCTTCAATCTGCACCTGTCAGGAATCTTGGTAAGTTCACCCGGGGAGAAATATTCAACACTTAAAAGGTTTCAAACTATGTTTTAAGCTCTGGTGTTCTATTCATTCCACACAATACGATTCCACTGTGAGGCATTAGCGCGGTTGTAGCACTTATGTCTCTGTATTTGAGGGTTCTGGATTTGATCTCTACCACTGATTTGGTAGTGTCCTGAGACAAGACACATTAACTCACATTTCTTCCTTCTCTCTCTCTCTCTCTCTCCGTGGTTGATTCATTCATGATTGAGTCTCAAACAATTAATATAAAATGTAAAAAAACGTGTTCCGCAATCGACAATAAATAAATTAGCATTAATATTATATTCTAAAATCTCTCTGGGGACTTCTGGACGAACACTGAGGACTGGCTTACCTATGGAATAAGTGTTTCTTTAACATTTTGTGGCACTATTCACAAACATTTTTAGACTATATACATGTATCTGGCTAGCTTAATAGTACACGGTATGCCTAGTCTTTCATTAAGTACCCTTTAATACTTCCTGCGTCATGAAGCTTCAATACACAATTAAAAAGAACTGACACCCAAATATATTATAAACTTTATTAAACGTATCCTAATTTGTAAATCTTCTGTTAAACAGTATTTACAAATCTCTAAAGTATTGAACATTTATTATTAGATATGTATCATCATGGCCTTGGTTTGAGACATTAATGGAAACACAAAAAACCCAAGCAAGTACATGTAAGAAGCACAAATTTCTGAACTCATTTTAAGAATCACAAATAATTTGAGCTTGCACTGGAAATATGAATTACCTTCTTAAATTACTATTTACAGAGTAAGTAAATATCAAACCATGTATTATTTAAATGCAAACTAGACTTAAAGCAAAGTAGTAATTCTGAAAACATTCATAAAATCATGTAGAATAAAATCATGTTATATACAGAACAATTTAAAGACATATTTTGTATTGATCTAAATCTACCCAAAGTCTGGTTAAGCCTCTTCCAACTCATCAAAATATTTTATTTCATAAAGCAAGCTTTTCAAAAACTAGATTGTCACAGAAAGTTAAATGGTTATCCCAACAATCAAATAAAGTCAAGTTCGTCTCTAAATCAAAACGTCTATCAAATGATTAAACGTGATTGTATTATACAAGTGACAAGCTATGAGCTATTACTACACCATATGAAAACAAAATTATGAATATCATAAAAAAGCGTTAAAACCTAAAAGTTTTCTAATGGTAGATATGCGTCATACATACAAACAAGCGAAAAAAGTAATGACACATTCAAATAAGAAGTAAATGCCAGAAAGCTGCGGATTTAATGGGTTCAAAACAAAACAGATTTCTATTGAATGCTAATAAAACTTTGACACAACAACTACTAAGGTGGAATGTTCGTTTAAACAAAACTTGATATATTAAAGCTTTTACTAAAGGTGATAAATATTCCCCAAGTGCACTTTCTGTCCATATTTGTCAAGTGTTCATTTCGAAACTGTAGTTTTTAAGTTAATTACCATGGTATTGTTTTTCAAAACATCATCCACAGCTTCATTCAGTTTCATTCTCAATGTACTTAAAGTACTAAAATGTATTTTATAAACTATGTGCAAGGGCAAGAACTCTTAAATATTTAAACATTGAAACCTTAAAAATAATCATATAGTGTGAAGTGGCATACAGACTTTTTATAAAAAAAAAAACCCCCAAAAAAAGGTCAATTTTGGCTGGGGTCATAATTAGATAATCTTGGTAATACACAGAAAATGCTTGGTATAACTACCTTTCTCAATACACAACTGATCTGCATGATTTAAAATAGTTAAACTTTTAAAGTCCCATGATCACTTTGGTTGTTACAATTACACGTAGCATATACATATACGAGAAAATGCCTTACTGGGGTGAGTAACCGGTATCTAAACAAAAGAGAAATATTCCTAACATACCTTTTAAAATCGAAAGTAACAGTGTAGAAATATCGTAAATTATGTTTGATATTGCAAAAAATATTAAGGATGCATATATCTACATTGTTTAAGAATACATATAACATAAATCTATCATTGGGCGTCAAAAGAAGCATGATAACAAGTAAAAACAATATGTGAACATATAACAAAACATATGTGAAGCTCACTTGAACAAAGTACTCAGATTTGTTAAAAGATGCAAACACAAGTATAACCAAATTGGCATTATAATTTTGAAAGCCAAACAAAATATTTAATAGCATAACTACAAAATTAAAATGAGTAAGAACAAAGTTGATGCACGTCTCGTCTCTTTATGCATAACATAATTTATAACAGTTAGCTCCCACGCTGCAACAAAGGTGTAACCCTTGGTTTATTTAAAACCTCAAAAGTGTACATTTTAAACATTATATTAATATATTAAACAGCTGTTGCATTTAAATGATAAATGTTCACTAAGCATCACCTAAAAGCGGGGTCTATAACCCAATTGAGCCAAATGAAGAAAGTAGAAAACTCTATTATTTCCCTATCAAAAGATTCTGGCTCAACAACATGTGCTTATTTACACACATTTCAGAAATTATTGTCATATACTGTGAGCTAAATCACCAACCCTTGCAATAATATGACTTATTCCTGAAAATAATTTAAAACTTCTGATGATAACGTTTAGTGGACAATTTACTAAAAATAATTCAAAAACAGGCTTTAGAGTTTAAACAATACGAAATGTATTAGTTACTATTAATCAAGGGCCCGTTACTCTGGACTAACAAGAGTCATCCCGTTCATAATCAAGCACTGCTGTGCTAATTCTACTCAGCGTTCATTAAACACCTAATCAGGTGTATACAATGACAATATAGTATTTATAAACCAAGGACTAATTTATTTTGTCTAGCCTATAATCAAACGTAATAAGATTTTATTGCCATACGCATTTTGTTGAAGTAAAGTTCTGATTACAAAAATGTTACTCCTTTATTTGTAAACAATTACAAATATAATGGTTTTCAGATTAAGACGCATGGGCAAGTAGTCTCCTGAAATAACACTCCGACACAATTCAAGCCTGATCAAGCAAAACAAAAAGAACTAAGGTAATATCCCTAAGCCATATTTCGTTTTCAGTAGATTTAAATGTAAGAGTATACTAAATATTCGGATAATTTTCAGAATGTAAATATCAATATTTAAGTATCTTGTTTTCCGTTTGTGCTATGATAGTCTTTCACAAATGACACATCAATTCTTGTCGGCTAAAATGCTTGATTTCCTTATCAACCTGTTTCAACATCGCTAACCAGTCTTGTGCTTGTTTGAGGGTCGGCGACTTGAATATGAAATCTCTAGCATTGGTTTTTACCAAAACATAGACCATTCCTGAAAGCATAAAAATGTTATAGAGTTTTTCAAACAAAATGTTTATGCTACTACCTCATCTATAAATGAAATCGCTCGATATATCTTGAATAAAATAAATAACTTCAGTCAGAAGGATTCCTTCGTAGTGGATAATAGATAATCAAAATATGCGAAATATGTATAATGTAGATTATTGATGAGACTAATCCTTTTACATTCTTCAAAAAACTTAATTCGGTTGTTATAAATTAAGTTGGTATTTTAACATTGAGCTGAAGTACGTTTTAAAGCTTTAAGGCTGAATATTACATCGGAAGCTGTCGGATATATGAAAATCATATGAAAGCATTTTTCACTCAATAAAGAGTTGCGTGTATCTTGAACTGATATGGCAACGAAGACGTACAATGTAAATTCAAATCTAACATTATCATAAACTAAACTTACCACTTGTCTTTTTGATTTCAACTTGTGCTATATCATCCCCGTAAATGACCCTGCATTTTCTACCTTTGCCCCATGTCAATAGAAATTCTCTAATGCTTTTCTCAGGTATACTTTTCACAATTTTCAGCTTTATAGAATGTTCCCAGCCCTTTGTAGTTTGCTTAGTGAATTTTCCTGTAACGACACAACTACATCTTAACGATAGCAAAATTACAAAAATGCATATTTGAATGTATTTACATATTTTAAAAACATGTTAGCAAATTAAAGAAGAAATATTCCGATAGTTTCTGCTATCTTTAATAATTTAACTTACTATATGATTTTCTTTTGGTAACATCGGTGGATCTTTACATCAAATATTAATTTAATTTATTACTTCTTCATATCATTAACTGACAGTCATAAGCGATTGGTGAGTATAACAATGCATAGCATGTGAAACATTTATGTCAACTAAATACTTTAAACCATATAAGTACAAATTGGAAATCAAAACAAATGGTATATATCATCACCTGTATATATAATCTCTTGCTTGATTCCCTGACAATCTATCAGCGGCTGGTTGTCTATACTAGCTCCGTTGTTTTTTCTGAACGATTTGATGCTTTGCTCTGGAATCTTCACTTCTCTGTCGAAATTCAGTATGTCCCCCTCTCTTGGACTAATGCCATCAAAGCTACTTTTTCGCGTTAGACTAACGTTTCTATTACGATCTGACCGCTCAACAACATGGATATTTTCTTTCAGCAATGCTTTTACTTCCTTCTGTGGATTGTGCACGAATGTCGTTATTAGATGTAACATTTGATGAAGAATCTGTTCCGCGACACTCTTTGCGATTGCTTTTCCGTTATATCCAAACTGCAAATTCACTCTATTTTGTTGTGTATCATACTCAACGTGTAAAGTTGTTTCATATCCGTGTGTCTTGTAATAATAGTTGCCAATCCTTATTTCAACACCCTCTTGTTTCAAATCGTTATTCAAACTAGTCAAATTCTCCATGATAAATCCATGACGACCTATGTGCTTCTTGAGGTCTTCCGACATTATCTCTTCCTGAATGAGTTTGAACGGGTATGCGCTATGCTGTAGTATTTCGTTTAGTTGATGCGAACTTCTCATCAGATACGTCGAAAACAAGCCCATATCCCGTAGATCGCCTATGACTGGTGTGACATTTACATATCTTTGTAAAACCGAATGAAGTTCTTTGACGTGACTCCTCATATCAACTAATGTCACTAAAGGTATCAGACTTTTTCCTGTTTTTTCGTGCAGAAGAATCATATAAATAGATATCATTAAATGATACAAAGAAATCCCTTCTGTGTTGATGAAACCCATCATTTTTTCAACTAACTCGGTTGGTAGTTGTAGCTCTGAATCCTCCCAGTATATTTCTTCCAACTCATCGTTTATTTCAGCAGAAAATGTAAATGGTTCTATATTCCTCTGGAAACATGTTTTCCAGTATTTCACCAGTTCCTTACTCTGTGGTATTATCGCACGTCGGACAGCTTCTGCAGGATTGATATTTGTGTCTTTTGTGGGAAGTTCCTTTTGTTGAAAGTGACACCGGAATGTATCAGCCATTTCAATTAAGAAATTTGTTATTCCTGAGAGACCGCCTATTACATTATGGGTATACATGCGGACCCGCGTTATGTCTTTTCTGAAAGCCACCATCACTTTTATTGGCAACTCTTTAGTAATGTTTATACTTACTTTATACCTTTCGTCTTCTGAATTTGCTTCGCATATGCTGTTAAAACCTACATCTTGAATGCCTATATCAACATTATCGCTGTCAAGAAGAATTGGCTGATATTCACCTGCCTTTCCAATCCTGTATATACGCCGAAGGTCAGTATTTATTTTAATCAGATGATTAAATACAATTTTCATATCACTTTTCTGGATTTTCGGACCTGTTATTTCAAAGTCCATTTGAATTTTCACAAAATCATCTCGGAAGGGTTGTTGCATAAAGGATATATCACCTGCTAGATATTCCTTTATTTTGTCATCGGATTGCAGCAGCTGTGTTGTAGTATGTTGAGAATCCACTTTGTTCTGTATTCCTTTTGAAATGAAAGATGCCACTTTTCCTACTGTAGCTGACTCATCAAAAAGAGTTCCGATGGGAACTCTGACCCCAGTGATATCAAAAATAACATTGATAAAGCTCATGGCTGCCATAGAGTCAATACCAAGTGCTAATATTTCCGTATTTTCCGACAGTTTATGTCCGTCTACTACAAATGTCTCAGCAATTTTTGACTTTGCTAGTTCAAACACCATCTTATATTGTTCAAATGGGTCTTTTCCATAAAACTCGTTCATGTAATCATTTTTGGCAACCACATCTAACTTTTGAGAAGGGGTAGAATGGTTCTTCAAAATATCAGCAAATTTGTGAGGGTTCAATATAAGAATTGGATTCTGTCGCAACGTTTGCCAGTCGAATTTTCCGTACATGGTTTGAGATTGACCTGTCATCAGCGACTCTATGAAACATTCCCTTATTTCTTCTTTGGTCAAATAATAAAAGCCTTGACTATTCAAATGCTTTTCTAACTGCTCGTTTTCTATTGCCATTCCAACGGACAATGCACTCCAATTAATACTTTGACCACATAGTCCAATGCTCTGACGATAATGAGCAAAAGAGTCCTGGAACGAATTTCCTGCCGCGTAATTGCATTGCCCTTGGTTTCCGAATACAGAAACAACAGAAGAGTGCATTATGAAAAAGTCCAGTTCAATATCCTGTGTGACTACATGTAAATTCCATGTACCTAACACCTTTGGCAATAATACCTTTTCTATGTCTTCTTCAGACATGTCCTTCAGAAATTTGTCGCACGTTACTCCTCCTCCATGAAGTATTCCTCTGATATTAGCAGCTCTGTCAAGGATACTGTGAAGTTTTTCCAAACTATTTTTGAGATGTTTCACATCTGTTATATCAACTTGTACAGGTATGATTTTGCACGAGTATTTTCCCATCAATAGTTGAATTTCTTTTTCTTTGTCTATGGTAGGCCAGCGTCTTGAAAACGTTGCTATATACTTTGCGCCATTACTGGCCATATACTGAACAAGTTCCCATCCCAATCCTGTAAGGCCTCCTACAACAATATAACAACCGTTTGTTCTGAATACGTTTTCTCTTGATACCATCAATGGAATATGTTCTTTTCCATTTTCATTTTCAAGCGTTAGGACTGCATAAGGTAGTGAAAACATATCAGACTTTGTTGGTTCATTATGTTTTTCTTCCGCTTGCAATTGATTTACCTGGTTTCCAAGTGATCTGAAGATACTGAAAATCTTAGGTACAATGTTTGTCAATACCAGTGGTGAAAACATGTCCTCTGTCTTTAAAATTTGTAGTGTCAGGTTTTCATTCTTCATTTTCATCAGCATTTTCTGTTTCTTTGAAATGAACCTTTCGATAGTTATAACACTTTGTACAGCTGGAAACCTTTTTAGAATAGTATCTAACTGATCGCAAGATAGTTGTGTAAGTACAATGACCTTGGAAACGTCAGAATCTCTGTCTGGTACAGGTTTTGACAATCTACCATATGATTCAAACGCCAATGAAGTTGCTGTTCTAAAATAGAACAATTTTTTCATGAGCTGCAGCCAAAGTCTCGAATCATTGTTAACAATGCACGTAACTTTGTCGGATTGTTTGCAGGCGTCAATAATGTTCCAGAGGATAACACCAACTGTAAACATACCTGGAGTATACACTGGCAAAATCGCCAAATTGAAGGTACACTTCACGGGAACCGAAACAACAGCAGACACTTTTGCAAGAAAACAAAAACCTAGTTCATCTCTTTCAGTATTGCCTTTGCTGCTACAACTTTTGCTTCCTATGCCTTCGATGCACAAAACGGGATATCCAGTTTCGTCTTCAGTGCAGCTATGTTCATCATCTCTTCCTAATGACGTGAGGAAAATAGAAGAATCATGCAGACAAATCTTCTTCAAATGGAGTTGGCATTGTTCAGAGATAGTTGTTTTCATCGGCTCGTCTGACGGTTTCATGTCAAAAAACGGATGTAAAATAACCGACGGTGATGATGTCTTAAGAACTATGTTTTCCGTCATTGCTAAGTTGATTTTTCGCCGAAGTGGTATAACATTTTCATCTGACTCTATAACCTCACAGTAATGAATATTCCCGTTTTCTATCAAATATTCATTGTAGTCTTTTGAATGATTATCGACGACTGTTTTCAATACCTTAGCATTCTCTTCTGAAAACGTCATGTCAACTAGTTGAACATCTTTTGCAGCACCCTCGTTGATAGCAGATCGAGTCATACCCCATAGTTCTGCCCCGCAAATATTTGTTGTTTTTCGCAGACCAATGACGTTTTCCGTAACAACAAAAACAGGTATATTCGAATTTGTTTCACGCAACAATCCAAATAAACGGGAAAGATGTATAAAAGACTTCTTTATACACTCAAACAGAACCGAGCCTTCCCTGCTCATCTTTTGAATATGATAGGAAGGTGCAAAAATTACGGAATCAAATTTTTCTATCAGACATGAAGCTTGTCTGATTATGTCGCTGTTCTTTTCTACATCAAAACAGTACGGTTCTTTTTCTGTGAAAGGCTTGAAAAGAGAAAAGAACCTTTCACAGCCAAACACGGCAATGTTTCTGCTTTTTGATGATTTCTGTTGAGTTTGGCCATAACGTTCAGGTATTTTTACTTCACGCCATTTAAGACAGTGTCTCAAGTTCTGTATATTTTCCGGTCCGTCTTTTACAGATTTCATATAAAAATCATAAACTTCTGCCAACACATGTCCATCCAGACAAAGCAGGAAAAAATTGTAGTGGTTTCCATTTGGGGTTGATTTGACAAACTGAGAATATCCGAACATATTTTTCTGCGGGGGTCTGTTAATCAAAAATGAAGCAACTCCTTTTGGAAGAGCTGGTCCTTCAGTGCCTGTGGTTCCTAATATACCTGCAATTTGAAACAATCCATCTATAACGGACGGATGCATATGTGTAACTTTTCTTTGTCCAAGTACTGAGTCGGGTATTTTAAATTCTACTACGCATTCAAAATCCGATGACCATGACTGTTCGATGACACGAAGTGATTCTCCATATTGAAAGTGCAATTTGTCTAAGCATTCATAATTTTCTTCTTTTGTTCTGTGTGTTTTACACCTGCCTTTGATTCTTTGAACATCAATTTGTCTTCTTCCAAATTTCGTGCGAGGCACTATTTTCCCTTGGCAAAGACGTTTTGTGTTTTGCTTGACTTGATACTGAACTTCATTTGGCGCTGTGGTTACCACTTCGACATCTACCTGGCAGTGCTTGTCGTTCTTAGGCATAAGTGTATGTATAAAATCTATGGAGATACTCATTTCTAACACATTCAATGAAGTTTTCTGATGCCCAATCTCAAAGGCTGCTTCTATGTATGTTGCTCCGGGTACAAGCACATTTCTGTACATGAAATGATCGTATACAAATGGTGCTGCTTCTTTGTCTAAATGTACTGTAAAGTCTGCTGTAGAATCACTACTTTGTCTAAGAAACATATGTGAATCAGAGCGCTTTTGAATGCCCTTCAAAATCAATTGTTTTTGTTTTGGTATATGTAGAACCTTTGTTTTCTGAATAACGTGCCTTGGGATAGGTACAATATGACCCTCAGTAGGCACAACCCCCTTCCAATTGATGTCAGCATCCAGTTCGAAAAGTTTGCTCAATGAAGCATAGAGAATTTCGCATTCTTTACGTGCATTCATTGAAGGGAGACTTATACCTTTTAGGTTTTTACCCAAGATGTTCTTCAAATGTGCCCGAAGGACTTGTCTTGGTCCTACTTCTACAAACACATTTGTAGCATTTTCATCTGTTGACCGAAGAATAGCATCCATAAACAGGACAGGTTTCCGAATGTTTTTCGCCCAATATTGTCCAGTTAGGAAATCCTTATCCTCTGCTAGCCTTCCGGTCACTGTCGACAAATGATCTATCATCCGTTTTCCTTTCTCAATTGGCTTCAGTTTATTCTCAATTTCACTGGAACATTCCTCCATGTGATGACTATGATAGGCACACTGTACATGAAGGGGTGTGATTATAATGCCGGCATTTGCGTTTTTATTCATGTCTTCTAAATCTGCCTTGAGATTGTCAACAGCACCAGCGTCACCCGAAACCGTACATGATACCGGACTGCTATAAACTGCTATAGCTACGCGGTGACTGTACTTTCGACAAAGAGATTCTAATGCATCAACAGCTATATTCCCAACTGCCATCATCCTGCCACCAGTAACTTTGGCTAATATCTCTGACCGATGGACAATTACATTGACAGCATCTTTCAAATGTAAAGACCCGGATGCAAACGCAGCAGCAACTTCTCCTACTGACTGCCCAACAATAGCTTCAGGGCAAATGCCAAAACTCTTCCAAAGTTCAAACAAAGCAACCTGAGTGCAAAAAATGGCTATATGATTAACAAATGGATCATCATAGTTAGTGTCATCTTGAAACTTTTCAGCAATTCGCCAGCCAACAAGTGGTTTCAATATAGTATCAATGCTATGAACAGTATCCCTGAATACTGTCTGTGTGCTCATCATTTCTCTACACATACCTTTCCATGTCGTTCCAACTCCACAAAAGACAAATATTATTCGTATCTTTTTTGCTGTCTCAATCTCACCAATATGTTCAATCTTGTATTTGGCTTGTTTCTTTATTTCTTCGGTATTTCTTCCAAACAGAAGTGTACGGTAAGTGAAATGATCTCGGTGGAAAATAGATGTAAATGATACATTATGCAGGGCCGAATCGTATTCATCTTCAGATAAATCCTGATTGAATAGTTCCATCTTGCGTTTTAATGAGCTGGTGCTCGTATTTGATATACAAATAATTTTATACTGATTATCAGTGACGTTATCGGACATTCGCTCTATTGGTTTGAAGCAGTGTCCTTTTTGTATGACAATAGCATGTGTATTGGATCCCCCAAATCCAAAAGAGTTGATACAACATATCCTGTCTCCTTCTGAATCTGGTCTCCAATCAGCAACGTGAAGAGATATGTCAAGACCATATGTGTCTAATGCTAATTTCCTATTAATGTTTGACTTGTCTTTTTTCACATGAAGACTTGGAACATATTTGCCATGTTCCATCATCAGAAGTACTTTAATTAGTGCAGCAACACCGGCAGCAGATTCGAGGTGACCGATGTTTGACTTCACGGATCCGATTAAAATTGCTTTTTTCGCCTTGGATTTATCTTCACTTGTAGTAACATTGTCCTTCTGGTGATCGACATTGTTCTCTTTATACAATGATTTATCGGCAATGTAGATGTTGCTGTGTGAATATTGTTCATCGGATGGATGTTTTGACCTATATGATTCTATAAAACTACCGAGAGCGTTAACCTCTGTTGGATCACCCACTGAAGTACCAGTGCCTGTTAATACATAAACTTTCGTGATTGTTAGATATATTCTATAATGACCGAAACCTCTAGTATAATGCCTTCGGTATCTTATTTAATAACTAAACCTGCTGCAATGTAGTTTTTAAGATAATATAGTTGTTGGACTACAACTTAGTTCTTAGGTCAGAGGTACTCCTGAAAAGGCTTTCAGATAATTATATCCAATAATAACGTGTTTTCTTGCCAACAGGACAAATATGAATAAAACATATATCATTGTTTCAAGCGATTGATAAAATAAGGTCTCAAACTCGTAGCCATGTGTTATCATTAGTAAAAAAAAACATATTATAGTACAAAAGGTCGCAAGAGTTAGGTGTTTTTTTGTTATGCTTGGTGATTTATCCTTTGTCCGTCCGTTCTTCTGTCCGTTAACATTTCCTTAATAACACTCTACAGGTCATAATTTTCATTTGACTTTTATCAAACTTGCACAGAAGGTTGCCTCCAATCTGTAGATGATCCCTATTTTTTTTTTGAGACTGTCGGTCAAAGGCCAATGTTACCGTGACCTCTGATAGCGTTTCTTTGATAACATTCCACATGTCACAATTTTCATTCAACTTTCATCAAACTTACCATGAAAGTTGCCTGCAACAAAAAGATGACCCCTGCTGTTTTTGGAGTCAGTGGGTCAAAAGTCAAGGTCACATAGGCCTGCGTTAGCATTTCCCTGATAACGCTCTACAGGTAACAGTTTTTATTGAACTGTTATCAAACTTACTCAGAAAGTTGCCTGCAACCTGTAGATGATTACTATTGTTTTTTTAAGTCAGTGGGTCAAGGTCAAGGTCACAGTGACCCAAACTTTGAAAATATTTTCCACTCAATATCATTCAAAGTCTTCAAACTTCTTAGGATGATTGGTCTTACTGAGTAGACAATCCCTACAGTTTTGGGGGTCAGTAGGTCAAACAGTGACCTCCGTTAGTTCTTTCCATCTGACTCATAAAACTTGCTCAGAAGGCTGCATACAACCTGTATATAATCCCTACAGTTTTCGGGGTCAGTGGGTCAAAGGTCAAGGTCACAGTGACACTTTTTCCATTTGCCTTTGATAAAACTTGCTCAGAAGGTTGCATGCAGCCTGTATAATTATAATCCCTACAGTTTTCGGGGTCAGTAGGTTCACAGTGATCCAAACTTTAAAAATCATTTCTGCGCATAATTTTGAGATCTTACTATCAAAAACAGTTTTGAAACTTCATAGGATAGTCGGTCTTACTGATTTGATGATCTCTACAGTTTTGGGGGTCAGTGAGTCAAGGTCACAGCGACTTCTGTTAGCTTTTCCTTTATAACATTCCAAAAGAGTTTCGCAAAACTTACGTCGACCAGTACAGTCCATTTAGTATAGCGATACTGGCCCTTTTGGACCTGTTGTTCTGTAGTAGCATATTATATGTTTTAAAAAGACTAGTTTAACTTGTATTTAAATGTGTCCTTATAATAAATAGAACGAGACACGAAAATGAAATTCCTTATTAAACATAAGAATATTAAAGATACCATCAGTCTGTTTAAGTAACAAGTAACACATTCGGATCGATTATAAAAGGCATTTTTATCTTTGCAGCCATAAAAAAGATATTTTGTTGAATAGTAATGAAAACTGTAATATGCGCATTTATTTAAAATGATGCGATTTCAGAGTGATGAGAAAAACAAAAGAATAAAAATTGACTTTTACTTTTAAATATTTAAGTATTAATTAAGCAATTTAAAAGAAACGTTTAACCGTTAAATTAATAAAAACATTAGTAGCTAGTACATGTATTATTTATGTCATTTTTCTTAAATCAGCAAAATACGTATATCAACCACCCCAAAAGATTTAATATCTTCATTTCTACAATGTACTTCACTGCAACTGCATTTTGAGGTGCAATTGATGTTTACTTAAAGTGAATACAATATACCAGTAGGTTTTAAGCTAGTGTATACGTAGTGCACTTTTAGTCAAGTTTAAGTTAAATAGTCCTGGTATCTTTCAAATACGTTCGTTTCGTCCTCGAATTTGATTTAATTTGATTTGATTTTGACCATTCTTTCAGTCTTCCGTTTTCTTTGGGTGGTCAGCAGTATTTCAATCATTTAAAGGTGGACAGTTTACCTAACCGTCGTTCCTTGGAGGGACCATTGTCAGAATTAACTCAACCATAAAAGTCAATTCAATGTCGGGCTCGAATCCTGACCCTTAATCCTAAATCAGTGACAGAGTAAGTGATTTTAATTCTCTCAACCACGGAGGCGGATCTCCTTGCAACCCAGGACACAGGACTTACTAAACGGTTTCTTTTCTATAGCGTTGACGAATGGAAATGATTTTCATTGCTGAACTGTCTCAAATGTATTTGACAATCAACGATTACCATGCGCCTCAATGTACTGAAGTCTGGTAGGGTCTATTCCGTGCGAAGTGTAAAGTTTCTTCATAAGTTCTTTTTGTTGATCCCCAGATGGAGCTGTAATTGGCTGTGCAGCATGACCGTCTTGGTTACTTCCAGTTTTAATTATTCCCCAGATCTTGTTTCTATCTCGTACCGCCTAAAATATATTTTCTCTAATGAATAACACCATTGAATATTAGTAGTATAAAATTGCTTAAATCTGTGCTTGGATATTATTTTGAAGGAGCTACTTTGTACATTTCTTCATTTCTCAAATACCAACAATTGCATATGCACTTCATTCATGAAAACTAAAGACGAAGACCATAATTCTGAAAATGTTTAAAACTTACCTTCTCATACGACTTTACAATAACAATACCACATCCTTCACCACGCCCGTATCCGTCTGCAGTATCACAAAAACTCTGGCATTGTCCTGTAGGTGACAACATCTTAGCTTTGCAAAGCGTCATAAACTGACTTGGCGACAACATGTAGCTTACTCCGCCGCAGATTGCAACTTCACAATCGCCTTCAATATAACGTATATAAAACCTCTGTATTATTTTAATTGATGTCTAGAAATATTTATTAGTTACGAAATAATATCTGGCCCAGTGGTTTACATCGTCTATCAAAAATGAGTTCTGATGCTCAGTAATTTACCACGATGGCCGGACACCTGAGTTGTTTATAAGTGAACGACAAAGAGTTATTTAGTAGACAATAACACGCTGAAAATTTTATTTCGATATTAATTGACAAAATGTTTAAAATGTTTAAAACTTTTACTTTATTCGACAAAGACGTCATTTATTAGACGATAACAACGCTGAAAAAGGATATTATTTCGATTTTAACAAAACAAAATGTTTGAAATGTTTAAAAAGGTGATTAAATGCAATGGGTTATTTCCTACGCAAATATCAATTTTACGTCATTCGACACAATGTGACGTCATTTTTGACGCGCGCGTCGAAACGTTGTTTAATACATGATAATAAAACCTGTTTTTCTACTCTATGTATATCTTGTTAGAAAGAGAATTAATCGTAGTTAAGTCATATTTAATCATTATCTCTCAGTCTCTAGTTGCCTGTATATTATGATAGTACAGGTATGACTCGGAGAGCAAAAGAGAAAATTACCAGCATTAATCGCTTGACTCCCAAGATGTATAGCGACCATCGACGAAGAGCATGCTGTGTCAACAACCATACATGGTCCACGTAAATCGTATACATAGGAAACACGTGCAGAAATAATTGTCGAGCTAGCTCCTGTTGCAGAGTAATTAGTGTCGTCTTGTTGTTCAAAACATGTAAGACCCTTGTAGTCATCATTCATGACACCTAAAACATACAATAATACATTTATATACTAAATTTAAAATATATGGAAATTGTACTATGACATTTGTATACTTGACAAAATTTGTTCAATGGTTCAGCCGGAAGTGTCAGTTCTTCGTGAAATTATAGTGGAAAGTTAAGACACGCCCTTGCATTACCTACCCCTTTCAAAATATTTCTTTAAAAGCTTTAAATTAACACTAAGAATGCCAGTGTAATAGAATAAAAACGGTTTCATATATAGTGGAATCTAAACAGAAATACCATGAAACTACACACTAGACACAATACATGTCACAAATCTGTCATTAAGGTAGCCGCAGACCTTAGGACCAGAATTCAAAAAGTAGATGGAAAAGTATGAATTTTGGTCCAGGTATCCCCATGTCTATGTTTTCGAAAAAAATATAATTCTATTTTCCTATTTAGCTGTAATATTCATGAAAAAAGTGTCACCTAGCGGCATCCGTTATTTTAACTAAAATTGATCGTTTTTCTATAACAATTTCAAAAACATGTTGGCGATTTCACTTTTTTCAAGTGTACATTATGTTGACAATATCCTTATTTCGGTAGGGGCAATTTTAATGTGTTTGATGCATTTTCTCTAATACAAGAATCACATACGGCTAGCAGTAACGCATTTGTTTTTATACATGCAGTTAGAAAATGAATAATTGAACCAAAATGTATTTTGAGATAATAGAATTAAATCATTAAATTAAAAATGAGTAGTACGAATTGTCTTGCGAAGTATAAACAAGAACTATCTTTGAAAAAAAGATGGTCAGCGCGATTTTCAGTATATGAAAGTAATGGGTAGCTTTATTTCTTGGTACAGATTCCTGTGAAGCTTTATCTCTATGCATTAAGAAGGCGACGAATGTCACAGGGTGAGAAAAATGTGCACCCTGACCGGAAGGCGAACCTGGAACCCTTCGCTTAAAGGACGTATGCTCTCCCGGCTGAGCTAACCGGCCGCTTACACATTACCTCCACAATTGTGATTAAGGTAGTGCACATGTTTGTTAGTGGGTGGGACGCATATTTTATTATTTTCATTTTTTATTTTTACATCCAACTTTTTAATTCTATTCGGGATACCATAGTGTTATAGTAGACTTACACCAGTAGTTCATGTAAAGAAAAGTTGAAATTAATGACTTATAATGAAGAACGGAAGGAACTAAAAAATAATTAACACCACTGTCAACAAACTATTGTGTCATTTTTCTGTATCAAATAGATACTTTGAAAATATCTATAGAAACATAAGAGATGTCTTGCAGTAAATTTCTGATTTTTTAAAAAATTCTTTTAAATGGCTTTGTAACAGACATTTTTACAACACGCGACTGTTAATAATGGTGTAAACTATGTTTTAGTTCCTTATTTCCACTGATTCTGTCATACAATCTTTGTTCGTCAAGGAGCAAGAAAATGTTTCAAAATGTACCCGTCCTTAATACTAATTCACTGATTTATAGTTTTCTTTACATAATTTATTAGTGTCAGTATACTACAATAGTATGGCACCCCAACCAAATAAAACACATTTTATATAAAAGGAAAAATTGAAAATTGAATTATCATGCACACCACCCACAGTAAAAGAAATAAGTGCGCTACCTTATGTCCACTTGTGTAAATATATGTTTTTTTCAATCGTTTCAGCTCGACAATATACAGTAAATGAAATTAAAATTATTAAAACTATGAAAAAACCTATAACCATTTTAAGCAAGAGCATGTTGTGCCTATTGTCATCTCGTGTAAGTGAATGTGTACAAAGAACTAGTATTTTTACATGTATAGTTGAATAGGTAGATGTGGCTGAAAAGACGTTTTCAAGTGATAACGCCGATAGTCGTAATCACCTTGTCAAAGACAATTTTTCAGCAAGTACTGAAGATACGTTGTTCCTTTGAACTGTTGCTGTTTGATGAATTGTCGTATAAAGACACAATTTGATTTTTATTTGAATATTCTAAATACAATTAGAAAAAAATGATAATAAAAGTAAATATATAAATAGTACCAAAAATAAAGAAGAATTTATATCTATCTTACTTAAATAAAGAGAATAAAAATGTCAATGTACACGTCCCTATATTTCCTATCCGACACAACCAAAACTAATCAGGAACCGGAGGGGTTACCTACTGTGCTAAAGTGACAGCGACTATACATATCGTATTATATTATATATATTGACATTAATTACACCTAGTTCTCTCCCTTGTAATATGATAATGTGTTTACCCGATAAAAGTAGACTCGTCAGTACCGTCATTGTATAATTATCGTAACCGGACAAACACAACAAATTATATTCATAAATATGAACTATTTACGTACTAAAATTATCAAACCATTCATGAAAGACTAAAGACCCAAGAGTATTTTAAATTTGTACTTTCGCCTACATCCTCCTTCCCAAAATAGACTGATGATGTGTCATTATCAACCAATCTGCAAATTTACATATCTGCCATCCATCCATAAATAATGCAACACGAAGTTATCAATATTATTCCGGATATGCATGGGAAAAAATGCATAATTTTTGTGCAATTTGTTCTCCCGCCTATATCGCATTT
This sequence comes from Saxidomus purpurata, assembly GCA_022818135.1. Lineage (NCBI taxonomy): Eukaryota > Metazoa > Mollusca > Bivalvia > Venerida > Veneridae > Saxidomus > Saxidomus purpurata. The sequence goes on from JAFMSR010000008.1 coordinate 19,413,039, forward strand.
ATAAAAATATTTGACTATCAAATAAGTACTTTGACGAAAAAATCTTAATACAAAAGTTTTAATTAAAGAAATACAGTACCTTCTTTTTCAAAAATCCATTTTGAGCTCAGGTTTCTTTAAAGCTACATAGCCTGAACAAAAAGGAATCACCAATTCGTGTAGATGCAACGAGCCTTAAATGTTAACTTATACTTTCGAATTTTGTGTGATGTTATAACCTTGAAATTTGTATATTTTTGATGACAGGTACCTCTTTTACATGGGCTTTTTATGCATTATATAAAATAATTAAGGCTTGTTAAATTTTCGCGGATGTTAACATTGTATAGTGATGGTGATTTCTTTTTGTTCAGTCTATGTAGTTTTAGAGAAACCCGAGCGAAAGAGGGACTTAAAAAACAAAGGTATTTCTTTAACTATTGCGTTTTATTTTTGATTTTTGACGTCGATATACTTTGTTCATAGTTAGACATCTATTTTATCAAACAACACTGGCCAGGTATGTTCCTGTTCTTCAAAACTCATATAGGGTAACGTACACATGACATTTCAAATCTACGTCATAACATAGTCCTAAACCAAGCTGAATATCTCTGTCATAAATCCATAATTAATGCATTACATCTCTAAGAATATCTATTGGGTAATGCCCGTAAGGGTCTCAGCATCAACTTTTCTCATCAAATAGAAAAAAATCTGAATTCAAGCTTAAAACAAATGGTTTGAATGTCAAACACGTTTTTGTTCTCATGTGATGTTATAGGGCTATCTTGTTCATGCATAAGTAACCAATTTGTGTTCACATATTTCTTAAAGTTAAATTGAAGCACTCCCTGAAATTTATGTCCAATTTAACAACTTTTAAAGACATAAATAATATAATATTTGCAAGCTAAACGTTAAAGCTACACATTCCAGTCAGCATCGGTAAAATCAAAATAATTATTGAGTGTCGTGAAAGATACAATAATCTACGATGTAAAGTTGTTGTGCATTTAATGGGTGGATAACGATTTATTTAGAAAGTCTCTACGTGGATTATGTTTGCCAAAGTTGTATTTATTTATCATTTTACGTTCATTGAACATATAATTTATGGTCGCAAAATAAAATCTGATAGATGATGCAGGATGTGCCCATTTAATAATGTTTTGCATGTTATGAGATGTATTTTTAACTCTAGTTATCATTGAAGGTGATCAATTTCCTCTGTCAATGCATTTGAATAGATTAACAGCGATTTTTTTACCATTTTCGGGAAGGGCCCGGTCCGCAACAGGAAAAATGGTCGGAAGTATAAATATTTCTGTCTTATATGAAGTTGTGTAATATTTCCATAACTGCATGTTTGTTTTCTTCAGTGAAATTTAAAATAAGACATTCTCGGAAACAGAGAAAAATAGAAAAGCAAGTTGCAGCTGAGAAGGTGTTTAAAAGTTAATAATGATATACGGTTTTTTTCCTTTCTTTTAAATAATAAGTAATCGCAAAACAGTGGTCGATATATTATGTTCTTTCTACAGAATGTAATATTTAGATAATTAAAAAAATACGTCCATGGTTCGAAGAGACAGATGTATAGCTTTGTCTTCAGATCCGGAAATTTCGAAGCCATATGCTTACTATTTTAGAGGTATGTTCTTGCATACAAAACATTAGTATTAAGGCATTACGCCGACGACAATGCTGATGCCAAGGTGAGTAGAATATTAACAGTACTCGTCAGATAGTAGAGCAACAATCAATAGATTAACAGGTGAACTTGTTTGGAAAAACAAACATGTAGATACTTATAGAATTAAACCTGTTTGCGGCTCACCATTATCACGTCCATGCACTCAATTCAATATTCAAGCGATTACATTGAACTATTTCCACACAGAGTTAAGTTTTAAAACAAGACACTGTGCTTGTTTTTTAATTAAAACATACAAATAAGGGATGCTTCTGACAGATGTTTTCAATATCTTTACACTAAAATATATTCTTTTCACGGCAAAACAGAGCAAATCTTAAGACCAGTAGCCAATACCTCACGGTGTCTGTGTATTTGATACTCAGGGAGAACGCCTCATTGAGATTTCAATAAGTAAGGTATTGAGTTTACTGTAAGTAAGGTATTTTTTACTCTTACATATATTTGCATTAATAACCAACAAAAAAACCCAGAAAATCCGAACGCATGCTCATAAGAATCATACCTATATAGACACCGGTTGAAGTTCCCTGAATGTGTTTCCTTGTGATCCCTGCATCTTCCAGTGCCATATTAGTACATTCGAGCACAAGTCTTTGCTGTGGGTCGACATTAGCTGCCTCATTGTCACTCACACCGAAGAATTTGTTGTCCCATTCATCATGTCTAATGATAGATAAAGAGGGAAAATGTTAGAAAGGAATATCATAATTGAAATGAGCAAGTAACGACAAACATGTACACATCTTTGACCGAGAGCTAAAGTTTTCATTGTAAATTTTCAAAGGGACACCTCAATTCACTTAGCTAACAGCTATGATATGAACATGAAATGGTTACTGAAAAGTATTGTCTCCTGCGGGTTCTTGACAAGGCGACGTCACCATGAAGTGTAAAATGTACAAATACAATTTTTCGGTTTTCGTATAGTTTGTTTCTTTTTATAATTATTTTGAAGAGATAAACCAATACGTTCATTATCAGAATAATAACTTATCCTAACTGCGTTGTATTAATTTGGGGTTATTTGCTTAATTTTCATCTTCAAAATTTGCAAAAAAACTATTGCCAATCTTGCGAACTGTTTAAGACTATATAATACTTGGCATGTACTTTCAATGTAAAAAAAGCCCAAATCGAAATTACTTCAGAAAAGTAGTTCAAACAAAAATATTTACCCGTTTATAAAACCAGCTTTCTTTACGTAGGTTTTCCCTGCTTCGTCTCTATTGTCGCTATAAAATGCATCATTGTTCCATCGGTCCTTAGGTACCTCGACAATATGATTCTCGCTGTTTACCAGAACTCTCCAAAACTCGTCAATATTATCCGCTCCGGGAACTCGACATCCTATGCCAATTATTGCAATGTCATCCATTCCATGTGATAAGAACTAAAACACATGCATTATAGGTGTCATCAGTAGCCTACAAAGCACATATGAAGTATTTAACAATTTGTTTGTTATCAAGATGTCTTTCTGTTCACAGATACCCGGCGTGGAGCATGGATCCGATATACTGATACAATGTATAATAAAACAAAATAATAATTTTAAAAAATTATTTTGATTTCATTTTAAACATATGTTACAAAAAACTAACTAAAGATATATATTAGTATGTTCTAGTTTTTTCCATTTAGTTAACGCGTAATGCTCAAAAGATGCGCAAGCTCAACTGTAAGTTTACAAGTGTATTGGCTCGCTACATTTATGTGAAATGTTATAGAATAATTACTTCTTCGTTGAACAAGACCAAGTTTTTGAAAATAGAACTGAAAGTATGAGCACCCGACCTTCTAGAATATGGCCAGTGTATATATTCGTGAATATCGAACCCAGGAGTACAATACCTTTACTACTATATGTCTATAGTGAAAAAAAAAGTTTAATCATAATTTTGTTTTAATAAATCCGTATATGGGGTCCATGCCCCACGCCGGGTACCTGTGTTTCTGTTTACTATATCGTTTTCCCAATCAAACGGATATATTTATTAACAATGTCATTAAAATAAAATTGAACCTTTAACTACTTTTAAGCTCTCAAGGAAAGAAATATTTTCTTTTTTGTCATAAATTTCTTAGCTAGGAAGTTATCTGTTTCTTAAGCGTTAATAACATGAAAAAACTAGAACATACTAGATATTTTAATTAGTTGTTCTGTAACATATGCTTAAAATGAAAGAAATATCCTATTCGTGTAAATGGTAAACAGTAAAATGTATAACCATTTGAATGTTGAATTCTTAAATTAATTAAAATCTTACCTTGCACTGATTTCGTACACCTTAAACTAAAATTCCATGATTTGAACATGAAATTTATCTACGTAAACTCCGCCTCCTGAACTACCATAATCCCTGATAACCAATGACTGTTTTGCACGTGTTGTTTTACCAAGATTTGTTCAAGAGAAATGTTACTTCTGACAAGTTGTCAAGTTTATCAGCGATCAATGTACTTCATTGAACACATCTATGTATTTTATTAATTTGTCACGGAATGATGACACTGCAGTTTGAGCTAAACTGGGAGTGACTATATTCAATTCATACTTTCTTTCCTCTTGCTGAATTTAATTTAAACTTCATTTAATTCAATCTGTCTTCGTTCCGAGTAACTAGTCGTTTTAAGCAGCCATATGTTTTCTTTATTTTCGTTGACGTAATATGTTGTATTGATGGTTGTGCATCTAAAATACGTTATTTGTACATTGATATGGATTTTTAAAATCCGCTTAATAATATTACACTACTGACTTAAGAAGGCAAGTGTAAAATAGAAACATGATTAGGACATGACGAAAATACTTTAAAATAATTGACAAGTATTTCTATCTGGTTACATTTAAATGGTTAAGTTCAGTTTTTACAAATATAATATCACTTGCGTGTCGTAAAGTTTAGATAAATAAAGAACTAGTTGAAACTAAAGAATAACTTCTAGTTTTCTCAACTAAATGAGTACCTGCAATTTTAAAACATACCAGCAAATAAGATAAATCTTAAAGTACAATTTAACAAACAAAACAATCGAGAAAATGGATTTTAAAGAGATAATAAAATCAGCTTTTGGATTGTTAGCGTTTCATATTGCCTCACATCCATGGAAAGTTTGCTTCATAACTTTTCTACTGAATGGCTTACTTGGTCTGGGCATGTTTAATCTCCCAAGGAAAAACCTCCGCTGTAATGACATAGAAGAAGTCTACATGCCAAGGAACCCACCGACACTGGCAACGGAGAAAGAGCTTCTCAAGTTGTTTCCAGACCACAGCGGAACAAAGTTTTACACCCACCAAGTCGTGAAGCAACCAATTTATGCAGAACTTATTGTTTGGAGATGCGACAAGCATAATCTGATTAATAACACATTTTATGACGATTTAACTATGTTGATTAGAGATATTAAAAACAATTCTATTCTTTCTTCGCGTGGTTATAGTGTAAGTTACTTAGACATTTGTGCAAGGAGAAATGACAAGTGTGTTATTAACGGGGAGGAAATCATTGAACAATTGTTTGAGTCTAAAGACGGACTATTGCCACTTCAAAAATTTAGATCTGACAATTTTACTGTTCTAGAGGACCCACTCCATCAGCTTGGCGATTTTAAAATAGTGAACAATACAGTTATTGGTGCCACCTATGTCAAACTTCGTTTCAACCTTCGCCAAGACACGTCCGAATTTAGGCAAGACGCTCAACGTTGGATGGGCAATTTTATAAAACGAATGAAAGAAATGTCAGACAAATGGTTTTCAAGAGGCTTCTGTTTCACATTTTCACATCCCCTATCTTATCTGGAGGAACTTGACAATGACACGTACCCCGATATTCCTTACTTTTCATTTGTGTTTACTATCTACTTTTTCTATATCGGATTTGTCATGTCTGGAGGAAATATACTGACAAAAAGAGTCAACATTGGGATAATGGGTATTCTCGTTACTCCAACCAGTGTTCTTGGTGCTTGGGGTCTGCTGATGGCTTGTGAGATCAAGTTTACCAATGCGATAGGGATCGCTCCATTATTTATTGTAGGTATGTAGATTTTCTTTTGTATGAGTCAGTTTTGCTGTATTTTAGATAAAGCGTTAACTCAGAATTACGAACTTCATATAAAATCTAAATAAACTTGTAACTTTCAGATCATCAGATAATTAACACGATGATAACATTGTCCCATCTCTCTGATGTGAATGACGAAAAAGACCCACGAAAACGTGTTGTCCATGCTGTTAAGATGTCAGCAATTCCTATAACCACGACAACGTTATGTCATGTTGTTCCTTTTGCGTTGGCCATCATTTCCAGGTATTACGCATTGGAACTTATTGGGATTTACATAGGTAAGATCGACTTTAAGTTTCAAAGTAATATTTGACAACTCTCGCAGTTTTATTGTATCGCTTATGTTTGACAAATCAACAAGTGCATAATTCCAATACTTATGTCACAATCTACGTTTACTAATATTACTGGCTTGTATGTGTATGAAAGAAGTAGAAGCGTTTTTATTGGGGTTTACAGCCATTTTCAACGACACTGATATTTCGGTTATTCACAGACGGTAAATTTACACAGCAATCATCTCCAAGAAGAATTAGCACTAGACTTCTATCCTCTGTAAGAAGCTGCCGACTTTTTCACATAAAGAATGAGACAATAGAGGAGCTCGAACCTTTGTTCGTCGAATAGTGGAAGGTTAAGTGATTTCATGTTACCCACAATAACCACTCGACCAAGGAGGCGGGTCAAAAAGCTGGAAACTGAATTGATTGATCAATTGATTAATTACTTGATTTTCTAACTCACCAACATTCCATATCATCGCTTCGTGCTCTTTTCCCCTTTAAATCTTATGAAAAGGAATACGCCGGCTAAACCCATCAAAGGAATATGTTTGATTTTCATATTTTATAATAAACAAAAGTAATATATGGCACTATTGATTTTATATTGTTTCGGTCACTTTACAGTTCTGAAGAAACTAGAACTGTCACAAGAGTGACGAATTATACCCCCACAATACAGCTTTGTCACAGAAGTATGGCAACGGCCACAAGGACATAGAGCTGAGTTCCTATACAATAACTTGTGTAAATGAGACCTTGACCTTTGACCTACTGACCCCAAAGACGAACTTGACCTGTATTTCATGATGTTGCGCTGTGTACCGAAAATTATTTAAATCGGTCAAGCCTTTCATGAGTTATCATCTGGAAACTGTTTTACATTACAGTTCAGAGTCACTGTGACCTTGACCTTTGACCTCCTGACCCCAAAGTCAAACTTGACCTGTATTTGATGATGTTACAGCTGTGTACCAAAAAATTATTTAAGTCGATCGCCTTTCATGAGTTATATCGGAAACTGTTTTACAGTTCAGAGTCACTGTGACCTTGACCTTTGACCCCAAAGTCAAACTTGACTGTATTTCATAAAGCTGCACGTGTGTACCCAAAATTATTTAAATCGGTCAAGCCCTTTCCTTAATTTTCCTCTGGAAACCTGTCCTTACAGTTCGAGTCACTGTGACCTTGACCTTTACCCCCCTGAACCCCCAAAGTTAAACTTGACCTGTATTTCATAAAGTTGCACATGTGTACCACAAATTATTTAAATCGGTCAAGCCTTTCATGAGTTATCATCCGGAAACTGTTTTACAGTTCAGAGTCACTGTGACCTTGACCTTTGACCTACTGACCCCAAAGTCAAACTTGACCTGTATTTCATGAAGTTGCACGTGTGTACCAAAAATTATTCAAAAGGGTAAAGTCGTTCATGAGTTATCATCCGGAAACCATGAAAACCAACAGACCAACCGACCGACCAACAAACAAACCGACAAGCTCACTCCTCTATAATAATTCTGACACAGTATATACACAGAACAGTTGTCAGAGTACTTATAAGTTTCGTTTAGTGTATATAGGTTTGATGTGCATTAAAAGATTCAGCTTCATATGGTAGTTTATTTATCCCGGAGGTATGTAAGTCAGATATACCCAGAGTACAAGCCTCAGGGTTGTAGCCAACCTGTTAGGTGACCTTGTCCTGAGAGTTAAAGTAAATATAACCCTGTTACTCCCAGTACAGCTTTAGCTGCAGGGGGGTCACTTGGGACATTATTCTCCTATATTAAGGGTTTATGAACAAGAACAGCTACAAAGTAGTGCCTTTTATCTCTTTGCTTTCGTGATGATAAGCACAGCCTGTCTAAATGATTATAAAGCACAATAGTGCAGTTTGTCTTTTTGTCAGAAAACAGGGCTGTGAACAGGGATTTGAAAAAAGAGGAAAATTGTGCGAGGGTCAAGGGGGCCCCAAGGCCCCCTGGGGGTCAAGGGTAAAGCCCTTGTGGGGGCAACAAAGCCCCCCCAGCTCCTGGGTTTAATGAAATCTCAAGGCCTAGATTCATGTTTCAAAGACATCTCCCTTGCTTTTATGTAAATCATCCATGTAATATTTGAAGAGAATATTATTATATAAACAATTTTGATCAGGCCCTTGCCCCCCCCCCCCCCCCCTGACCTTGACCTTTGACTGGTGACCTCAAAATCAATAGGTCATAATAATCATGACTAACCTCCATGCCAAATATGAAGACTGTGGGTCAAGACTTGTTATTGGGCCAAAAACTCCACTTTACAGATCTAAAAAATACCATACAGTTACCTTTTTGTGTTCAGTTTAACACGAAGCATTACAAGCTCGACATGAATTCTTTCTGGACTTAAGTTTCATTTAAGTTGGTAAACCACTCACAGCAGTTTACAGTCGTCATGGACGTTTCGGTGGCATGTTTTCTGTGTTATGAGGCAGTTATAACGATTTAACTTACTGATATTTATATTTCAGTTACCACCACGATCTTCAACTATGTGAACCATTTTCTGTTGTTTTCTTCTTGTTTGGCTATTCACGAGCGTCGAATTGATGCAGGACTACATTGCTGTATATGTACCAAACTTCGACCAAGAGAAGAATTGGAGGATCGCAGCTGTTGCATTATTTGTTGTTGCAGTGGTAACCTTCCTGCAACGAGGACTGATACGGAAAGTTGGATTGAAAAGATCTCCCGAACATCAATGTTACGATTTATGTTAACAACAGTAACAAAATGTTTCTCAATTGTCTCCTATCTTACCCTGATGGCCTTTGGAGTTTGGGGTCTATTCAATTACAAGGTGGATGTCCTACAAAAAAATGAAGTCCTTCCAGCTTCTTATTTTTATGACTGGAATCTAAAGGCGCAAAGCGAGTTCAAAACAGAATCAATAATCCAGTTCGTGGTCATCCATCCGTCTGGATATGCAAATGATCGAGCAACAATTTCAGACCTTAAGAGTAAGTTAGAGCTTAAATCAGATTTACAACCAAAATATCTTCTGTCATGGACAGATTTGTATGATGAAAGCATATTTGTAAACTATACAACAGAGCTAGCGTTATGTAAATCACTTAAAAACAATTTTCTTCCAAATAGTATTGCTTTTACTCATGATATTCTTTTTGACAAGAATAACTGCACAATTTTGGCGACAAGATTTTACATGAAAACCAAAGATTTGCCGTCAACAAAGTCATTAATATCACTGAAGAAAGACCTGTTTGATTTGGCTGATGAAATAAATGAACTCTTTAAAAGTAACTATGCCAATTTTGACGACACAAATGAAAATGTTTTTCCCTTAGAAATAGATGACACATATGTCTTTGTTCACTCTCCAGATTTTCTCCACATTGACGAATGGATGGAATCATTATGGGAATTTCTCAGATTTTCGGGGATCCAACTTGTTCTTTTACTATTTCTATTTTTCCTTATAAAACCAGCATGGTCTTCTCTTATCCTCCCCCCAGTAACATATCTCTCCATGACAACTGCACTTTTCGGCATATCACACTTTGTAGGAATATATTTGACACAGGTTTCAATGGTGGTGTATATCATAGGAGGGTCCTTTTTTGTGGAAGTAATTGTTCATACATTTTATTCCTACTTTAACGCATCCGGATTAAACAATGCGGCACGTGTAAATGTTGTTCTGTCCACTTCCTCTCAATCGCTATTCCATGCTATATTTGGACAGTTTTTGGGGCTTCTGGCATTGTTCGTAGTGAAATCATATGTTTTTGTAACTGTCTTTAGAATCTCTCTTCTGACAACAGCCATTTGTGTCTTGTTTGCTATTTTATGGATACCAACCTTGCTTTCATTTTGTGGTCAACGGAATACTAATTTACAATCCGAAACACTTGACGTTTACGTAATGGATGTGTCTTCAATGAATTGTAAGGATGATACAGCAAAAAACGTAAACGATGTTATAAATCCCAATTTTTTGTATGACAATGACTCCCAAGACTTTGCTTAAACAACATTGTACTGTAACTGTATTGTAGTGTTTATTTTGTATATTCAATTATTATTTTCAAATTATTTTCTAACGTTTCAGATCTGTAATTATCAAAACATTACGGACGTTTGTCATTGTAATAATTGGCATGATAGATAGATTAGAAAGAATGCTCTAAAATGTTGTTCTTAGACAGAATGCTCTAAAATGTTGTTCTTAAATAGACTGCTTTAAATAGTTGTTCTTAAATATAATGCTTTAAAATGTTGTTGTTAGATAGAATGCTCTAAACTGTTGTTCTTAAATGGAAAAGAAAATATGTAAAAGAATATCAGATGAAATCAGCCGTATCTTCGTTGTCCATCATAGGCTTTGCACACATGCATATTCATATAATAGTCTTATACTTGATGTTATAAACATTTTCACATTGCTGCAGTAAAATAAGTTAGCCATGTTTTATTTCTTCAAGGTTGTTTTATGTCACTTTTGAAGACAAAGGTGAACATAGTCTTTTTCAAATCGAATAAACGACATCGGTCAAATGATTAACGTTTTGCATTTTCTTTTTATCGGTGTTATTTGTATATATATGATATGTTGTATCCAACACATAGAAGTGATATGCCAGCAAACGGTAAGTTCAAACGGTTACTTTTAAAAGAAGTTGTAGTGACTCGCCCCGCTTTGAGCAACCAAATGTCAACTTGGAATGAATTACAAGCACTGCTTTTGAGAAATATAATCAGAAGTGGCAAAATCAATATCAACAATATTTGAATAGACAAAAACTTTAAATACATTTATTAACCACTTTGTCTTAACACATTCCTAATAGCAAATCATGTGCTATTGGGAGCATACACTTGTATCTCAATGTAGTTTATCATTCCCTGCCAAGGCGGGGGATGGTAAAAGGGTGTCCGTCTGTACGTCCGTGCGTCCGTCCGTCACACTTTTTTGTCAAGAGCTTAACTATTAAAATATTCAAGCGAATTTATTTAAATTTTATACACAGACAGAGAATATTCAGTGGAAGTACAGCGTCAAAGGACCTTAACTCTAGCTTGTCCTATTTTTTAATTATATCCCTTTATTTAATTTTCTTGTCCGGGCCATAACACCTTAAAAACTAAACTGAATTGATTCAAATTGCATACACTTACAGAGAACATTAAGACGCAGTTCAGTGTCTAAGAACCATTACCGTACCTTACTCTGTTTTCTGGGCTATCACTCTTTATTGATTTTTCCTATAACACTTTTGTCCGGAGCTTAACTATGGAAGTATTAAAGGGAATCTGTTTAAACTTTACACACAGACAGGAGACATTGAAAGGAATTACAGTGTGAAAGGATCGTAACTCTAGCTTGTCCTTTTTTTAATTATCTCCTTTTATTTAATTATCTTGTCCAGGCCATAACTCCTGAAGTACTGAACCGACTTGATTCAAATTGCATACACTAACAGAAAACATTTAGACACAGTGTAGTGTCCAGGAACTATAATTCAACTTATACTAGTTTTGAGTTATCTCCTTTATTGTTTTGTTTTGCAAAATAAAGTTTGTGCAAAGCATTAAATTTCAGATTTTTAGAGTAGAAGTGCGACATTAACACAGAGAAAGTGTAGGTGAATAGCCTTCAACACGTTATACATTTTGTGTAATTACTATTTTTTTATTAAATTAGAACTTATACCATATCCATTCTTCTCACCTCAAATTTCTTGGTCATAGAAAGAGCACTCGGCGGGGGGATGTCCATGGCTCTTGTTTAAATGCTGATGACACATTCTATTTTGGGAAAGTGATGTAGGCAAAAGTATGCAAATTTAAAGAAAAGTATGGCTTTTTTGTTCATATATATCCGGGATAATATTAATAACCATTTCGTTTTCAATGGTGATTGTATCATTAATATATCCTTGTATGCAAATTTGAATTTTACGTGTTATACAAAAACCAAGATTACATCCTTTTAGTTAACTTGTTTTGACATAAAACGTGATTGTAAGCAGTTTTTAGAATTGGTCGGCAGTTGAATACTTTAACAAACATTATGCAGGCTACAAGTCGTGCACGACACAGAGCCAGAATAAGGCGATTGTTGATTGCATGTTTTCTAGTTATGTTTTGTCGAACGTAATATTGTACAACCTACGTTTGGGTCACAGAGTGAATACACCAAACACCCATGTTTGGGTAACTGAAGTACATTTATGACATCATATCCGTTTTATCCATTCTGATGCGCAGATATAAACCACTCATGCCTTTGTGGTTAATTATTGCATATCAAACCTCACAATCATTGTTTATTAGACAATGAAAACGCCAAAAAATGATTTTATTTCGACAGTGCTCGTATTAGTAATTTTTTTCAATAGAAAAAATATTGGATGTCATTATAAATCGAAACTGTCAAAGTATATTTTTGCAATACATGTGCACAATATAATTTATTTAACGACGTGAAATCAGGCTATTCTTCGTAACAATGTTGCGGTATTCATTTATGTTTACAATTATTAAATATAGTCAACTTGAGTATGTATCAAGTGATAAAAAGACAACTGCATATTAAAATTGATGTTACGATTGGATGGCGAAAATTGTGTATGGTTCTGGCTTAGTGTACGCACGGGTATAAAGTAATATTTTGGCGATTTCACTTTTTTCAAGTGTACATTATTTTGACAACAACCTTTATTTGGTAGGAGCAATTTTAATGTGTCTGATGCATTACAAAACTATTATTTCAGCGAAAACAAATAGTCCGAAACCAAAAACGTAGTGAATTTGTTTCGTCAAAATGTAAGGATTTTGACATATAGTGCGGTATCCGCCGGTCAAAGTATTTTTATTTTTTGATATTATGTGCATCAGGTTGTGCTCTTAAAAATAACGTTCACGTTGGCTTTTTCCAAAAAATACATTTAAAAATTATGATCAAATGCTAAAAACGCGATGTTGACAAAGACGTTATGCGTCGCTATTACAATGTGTTATGACAAACACTGAAATAATTAATGCGCTTTCTATTATTTTTGCAGAAAATCTTGTGGGACACATATGCGTTTAAACTCTTTCATCTGTATTTTTTTAAAGTAAATAAAATCATTCTTCATAATGACATTTGTACTAACTGCGTTATTACCAGTTTATATGTAACTAATCCCGATTTGAAACGTGTTAACATTTCCTATTCAGTGTGATGAACGAAGGCCGGTTCTCCGGGTCCAAAACCGCACTTCGACACTTAAGACTCTTAGACAAAAATTTATGATATGTAGCGTATTTATAGTTGTTTAATTTCTGAAAGTGTCTCGGGTCCTCGACCGCACCCAAAGCCCCGGATCTGGAGATTAAGCTATATATCTGTCACTTCGAGCCCTGGACATATTTTTGTATCTTTATATATTACTTTCTATAAAAAGTCATCTTTGACAAGATAACGCCCACGTTAAGAAAATAGCATGACTGTTTGACATAATAACACGTAACTTTGACAAGATAACACAAGCCTTTAAGAAGAAAGCATGACTGTTTGACATAATAAGACGCCACTTAGACAAGATAATGCACCACTTTAAGAAGATAGTATAACTGTTTGACATAATAACATGGCACATTGACAAGATAACATGACACTTAAGAAGTTGTAATAATTCATTAACAAGACATAACTACCATTTGAGAAGATAGAAAACCACTTAAACAAGACAAAACACTCTGTTAACAAGACAACTTGTAATGTATCAAAATAAGACAGCTGCGACGTTCCATACTTCTGTAATAAATCGCTATACACCTATTAATTATACAACAACTTTACAGTATATTTTGATTTTACCGATGATGACTGGAATGTAAAGCTTAACCGTTTAGGTGAAGTAATAATACTTGTAAATACTAGTTTTTAGCTCGGTTTTTTTTTAAGAAAAGGGGAGCTATCCTACTCGCCACGACGTCGGCGTCGGCTTTGGTGTCACACCTTGGTTACGTTTTCCGTACCACCCCACTTTATTTCAAAAGTATTAGAGGTATGGCTTTGAAACTTACCATACTTGTTTACCATCATAAACTCCATCTACAGACAAGAGAATATAACTCTGTCAAGGTTTTTGACAGAATTATGGCCCTTTTTTGACTTAGAAAGTGTATTGAGCTTGGTTAAGTTTTTCGTACCACCTCACTTTATTTCAAAACCATTAGAGATATTGCTTTGAAACTAACCATACTTGTTTACCATAATGGCCTACATCAACAGAAAAGAGTACATAACTCTGTCAAGGTTTTTGACAGAATAATGCCCCTTTTTAGCTCGACTTTTCGGAGAAAAGGGGAGCTATCATACTCGCCCCGGCGTCGGCGTCGGCGTTGGTGTCACACATTGGTTAAGGTTTTCGTACTACCCCACTTTATTCCAAAACATTTAGAGGTATGACTTTGAAACATACCATACTTGTTTACCAAGGTTTTTGACAGAAAATGTCCCTTTTTAACTTAGAAAATACATTGAATATGGGTAAAATCCACTTATTGCCTTAACCCTTTGAGATATTGCTTTGAAACTTTGAATGCTTGTTTACATCATTACCCTCATCTGTAGGCAGGAGAAGGTAACTCTGTCAGAGATTTTTTTTAAAGATTTAGGCCTTTTATTGACTTAGAATCTTGGTAAAGTTTTTCGTACCAGTCCACTTTTTAACTAAACTGTTGAGATATTAATTTGAAAGTTGGAATAATTGCTTTTCATCATGATCTCCAAGCTTGGGCAGGAGAAGGTAATTCTGTCAAGGATTTTGTTTGAATTATGGCCCTTTTTGACTTAGAAACTCAGTTAAAATTTTCATTCTTGTCCACTTGTTGACCATTTGAGATATTACTATGAAAGTTGGAGTACTTATGTACCATCACGAGACCTATCTGTAAGCAAAAGAAGATAACTCTGTGAAAATGTCTCTTGATTTGTACTTAGAAATTCCTAGTTAAAGTCTTGTGTGCCTTTAACTGTCAGAGTTTTGTTTTATTGGCAAGTACCAAAAAAGTCGAGCTCGCTGTCCTACTGACAGCTCTTGTTTACTTAGAAAATACATTGAATATGAGTAAAATCCACTTAATGCATTAACCCTTTAAGAAATTGCTTTGAAACTTTGAATGCTTGTTTACATTATTACCCTCATCTGTAGGCAAGAGAAAGTAACTCTGTCAGGGATTTGTTTTAAAAATTAAGGCCCTTTATCGACTTAATATCTTGGTTAAGTTTTTCGTACTAGTCCACTTTTTGACTAAAGTGTTTGAGATATTAATTTGAAAGTTGGAATACTTGTAAACCATCATGATCCCAAAACATGGGCAGGAGAAGGTAATTCTGTCAAGGATTTTATTTGAATTATGGCCCTTTTTGACTTTTTAACTCAGTTAAAATTTTCATTCTTGTCCACTTGTTGACGTAACCATTTGAGATATTACTTTGAAAGTTGGAGTACTTATGTACCATCATGAGACCTATCTGTAAGCAAGAGAAGATAACTCTGTGAAAATGTTTCTTGATTTGTACTTAGAAATTCCTAGTTAAAGGCTTGCGTGTCCTTAACTGTCAAAGTTTTGTTTTATAGGAAAGCACTAAAAAGTCGAGCTCGCTGTCCTACTGACAGCTCTTGTTATCTATGCTTTTGAAGTAATTATATTTGAAATTTATTTTAAATTCAATATTACGTTAAAACAAAATAACATAGATAGGTGTGATGCATTAGTTATGGATGGATGGCAGAGATGTAAATGTGCAGATTGGTGCATTTTTTTCCATGCATATCCGGGATGATATTGATAACCATTTCGTCTTCAATGTGGTAAATGTTTCTCTATGCAAATACAAGTGATCGTATCAATAACATATACTTATACGCAAATTTGAATTGTACATGTTTTCACAAAAAGAAGATTAAAACATTTTAAGTAAATAGTTCTGACATGAACAAGCCTTGTAAGCCGTGTTTATACATCCATGACTGTTCAAAACCGTTCAACCCTTACTACCAACTATGATAATGTGAGAAATTTAACACAAAAATTCTGATTGTCTAAACTAATTGTCAAATGTACTTATGCTATATGATAGTTTTTATTTGTTTGTGTTGAAATATAGCTATTTCGGGATTAACTTTTTATTTGATTATCATAAATGAAATTTATAGAATCTGAAATCTGATTACAAGAATCATTTCATTTAATTATTACTGGTGATGAATTTTTTTTGTATTCCTGCAAGAATAGAAAAATGGCAAGTAGCAGGTAGCGGAACAGTCATGTTTCTTTTCGTCAACAATTTCCATATTTTATTATTTTTTCCGTTACTTGTTCCTTTTGTTAGCATATCAACATTTAAAATAATTTAAACTTCATGGCCATTTATAAGAGATTCTAAATTTACTCAGACGTTTATCCTTTAGAATATACAGTTTTTCACCTTACCATGAAAGGAATTTCCGAATTATGTAACAAATTTCCGTATTGCGGCATGAAAAGAATGACGTCATGGTTTGTAAACATTGAAACGTCGCGTTTATATGCATTTGCTGGTGAGATTCGAAAATTTTGAACTAAAAATCAAACGTGAACACATGATTTAAAAGAGCAAAACCTAATGATTATAATATCAATAAATAAAAATCTTTGACCGCGCGGATAACGCGCTATACGGCTAAGTCTGTAAATTTTGACGTAAAAAAATCGCTACGTTTTTTGTTTTGGGTGTTTATTTTTGCAAAAATAAAAGTTGTTTAATGCATCAAACACATTAAAATTGCTCCTACCAAATAAATGCTATTGTCAAAATAATGTATACTTGAAAAAAGTGAAATCGCCAACATCTTTTTGAAATTATGATAGAAAACGATAAATTTTCGTAAGGGTGCCGCCAGATGGCGCTTTTTATGTGAATGTTAAAGCTAAATAGAAAAAAAAGAATTCTATTTTTCGAAAATATAGACATGGATCTATACCTGGACCAAAATTCATACTTTTCCATCTACTTTTTGAATTCTGGTCCTAAGATCCACAGCTACATGTACCTTAAATAGTTGTTCTTAGATAATATAATGTTTCTTCAATTATTATTTTCAAATTATTTTCCAACGTTTTAGATCTGTAGTTATCCAAAAATTACGGACGTTTGTCATTGTAATAATTGGCAAGTTGTTCTTACATAGAATGCTCTAAAATGTTGTTCTTAGATAGAATGGTCTAAAATGTTGTTTTTAAATAGATTGCTTTAATTGTTGTTCTTAGATAAAATGCTTTAAAATGTTGTTCTTAGATAGAATGCTCTAAAATGTTGTTCTTAAATGTAACAAAATATCTGTAAAAGAATATCAGATGAAATTAGCGGTATTCATTGTCCATTATAGGCTTTGCATACATGTATATTCATATAAAAGTCTTACTCTTTGATGTTAAAAATATTTTCACATTCCTGCAGTAAAATAAGTTAGCTATGTTTTATTTCTTTAAGGTGGTTTTATGTCACTTTTGAGGACACAGGAAAACATAATCTTTTTCAAATCAAATAAACGACATCGGTCAAATGATTAACGTTTTGCATTTTCTTTTTATCGGTGTTATTTCTATATATATGATATGTTGTATCCAACACATAGAAGTGACGTGCCAGCAAACGGAAAGTTCAAACCGTTGATTCTAAAAGAGGCTGTAGTGACTCGACCCGCTAAGTTAAATTTAATAAAAATTTAGTAATTATAACGTGTTGAAGGATATTCACCTGCACTTTCTCTATGTTAATGTCGCACTTCTACTCTAAAAAATCTGATATTTTATGCTTTGCACAAACGTTTTATTGCAAAAACACAATAAAGGGAGATAACTCAAAACTAGAATAAGTTTGAGTTATATTTCTTGGACACTACACTGTGTCTAAATGTCTTCTGTTAGTGTATGCAATTTGAATCAATTCGGTTTAGTTCTTAAGGCGTTATGGCCTGGACAAGATAATTCAATAAAGGGAGATAATTAAAAAAGGACAAGCTAAAGTTAAGATCCTTGTACACTGCAATTCCTTTCAATGTCCTCTGTGCGTATATAAAGTTTAAACAGATTTCCTTTAATACTTCCATAGTTAAGCTCCGGACAAAAGTGTTACATGAAAAATCAATAAAGAGAGATAACCGAGAAAACAGAGTAAGTACGGTCATGGTTCTTAGACACTGCACTGCGTCTTAATGTTCTCTGTAAGTGTATGCAATTTGAATCAATTCGGTTTAGTTCTTAAGGCGTTATGGCCCGGACAAGAAAATTCAATAAAGGGAGATAATTCAAAAATAGGACAAGAGTTAAGACACTGTGCTTCCACTTAATATTCTGTGTATGTGTATAAAATTTAAATACTTTCGCTTGAATATTTTCATAGTTATGCCTTGGACAAAAATGTGCCGGACGGACGCACGGACGTACAGACAGACAGCCTTTTACCATCCTCTCTGCCTTGGCGGGGGATAATAAGCTACATTGAGATACAAGTTTATGTTCTCAATAGCACATGATTTCATATTAAGTGTGTCAAGACAAATTGGTTAATAAATGTATGTAAAGTATGAGTCTATTTAAATATTGTTGATTTTGCAACTTGTACTGACACAAGTCCTACTCTACAACTACACCTCAACGGACTAGTTCTTAAAACCTTTGATTTTGTCATTAAAGTATATTTAGTTATTTACAATAACGAAATATTTGGCTTTTGCACAGGACCACAATATTGGTCAGATCCATACACCCCCTACCCCTTCCTTTTTATGGCATATTTGGCATTATTTGTTGCTATCAGAAAATCAGAAAATAGAGCGACAGATTCCTAAGATGGAGAATGTGTCAAAGAAAAGTCACAGTGACTTCCTCAATCCCTTCTATCGGCGCAAGTATTGGTCAGAACTCAAGGAAGCAGTCATTTTCAGTTGCAAGAACTTGTTATACAGTCGCTTTAACTTTTAATAGATAAGTCTAAATGAAATACTATACAGTGTAACTTTTTAAACGATCACCTGAGGGACAAGTAAATTGTTAAATTGTTAATAAAACGATCTCTACGTACAACATATTTTGTTTTGAATGATTCAGATTGGGTTCAAAATAGCGGTCCCATGATGCAACAGGTTTCGCATCATCATCATCATCAGCAGCAGCAGCAGAAACATCATCATCATTATCATCATTCTTATTTATAGTCAGCAAGGTACAGTAAACAAATAAACGCTAATGCGAACCTTTGAAACGACCGAGCAGGTGGTGGCGTATAGTCATGATAGTGGCATTGGTGAAACGTGAGTGTGTTTGAGCACTGCGCTAATCGGTCTCTCCAGTAATTTGACTAAATCAAAAAGTTGCCTTACGAAGTAAAACGTTAGTATAAGTTTGCGAGTAAGACAACAATACGGCTATGGGGCATTTGTTTAAGCATATTTAGTTAACTTTAGCATAACCGGGAACTACACAGATGCACGTCGATTCTGGATTGTGCGATAAACAGAAATACACCAACTTCCTGTTATCAACATCTGGCAAGGAATGCCTCGGTTTGAAATAACATTTAATTACAATCAATACTTCCACTGGCGCCTAGAAATCTTCTCGAAATTTCTTTGTACATGAGCACAATTCTGTTAGACTGGGAAGATACTGCTTTTGGGAAGCAACTGCAGCAGAGACACGTCGATGCTTGATTGTGCGATAAACAGAAATACACCAACTTCCTGTTACGTAATGTATCAACATCTGGCCAGGAATGCCTCGGTTTGAAATAACATTTAATTAATTCCAATCTGTCTAAAAATAAATATGACAACATGGGATTAATAAAACTTTCGGGGCATGGGTTATCTCCTCCTACCCCCTGCCTACCCTGGGTGACAAAACTTTGGCCCGTATTCTAAGTCTAAACTCAAACTAACCCTCAGTGAGTTAAGTAGTTGTAAGTAGGTGTAATTGCCTAACGGTACCATGGATCGCTCAGGTGAGTCATAGTTGATATTCATAAAGGTTAGTTTCACTGGAGTTCACTCCAAATAGTTAGATTTTGTTGAGTGGCCATCACGGCCACTTCAGATGCACTCAAGTATTGTTTGTGAATACGATAATTTTTTAAGTTAAAACATTTCGCCTATCAGCCTTATAGTATGCAAGATGCATGTGTATAAATGTTTGTCATGTGGATCTCACTCATATGCCTAGGTTATCAACTCGCATTTTACCCATTTTGCATTAACTACACATGTTGTTATCAACACAGAAGGTACAAAAATAAATATATTATCTTTGACTGTACAAGATTGTCTCTGCTGCCAGAATTCCATCACATGGCTAAAACTAGCTGATTAGCGAAAATTTAATAGATTTGTATGATTGATGGCCCTAGATGTACTCTGGTGACAACATTTTGTCACTAGGGGTAGGCAGGGGGGTAGGAGGGGGTAACCCACGCTCCAAAAGTTTTATTAATCCCATGGTGTCATATTTATTATTGGACAGATTGGAATTAATTAAATGTTATTTCAAACCGAGGCATTCCTGGCCAGATGTTGATAACAGGAAGTTGGTGTATTTCTGTTTATCGCACAATCCAGAATCGACCTGCATCTGTGTAGTTCCCGGTTATGCTAAAGTTAACTAAATATGCTTAAACAAATGCACCATAGCCGTATTGTTGTCTTACTCGCAAACTTATACTAACGTTTTACTTCGTAAGGCAACTTTTCGATTTAGTCAAAATTATTGGAGATACCGATTAGCGCAGTGCTCAAACACACTCGCGTTTTACCATACGCCACCACCTGCTCGGTCGTTTCAAAGGTTCGCATTACATTTATTTGTTTACTGTACTTTGTTGACTATAAATAAGAATGATGATAATGATGATGATGTTTCTGCTGCTGCTGCTACTGCTGCTGCTGATTATGATAATGATGATGATGATGAGAAACCTGTTGCATTATGGGACCGCTATTTTGAGCCCAATCTGAATCATTCAAAACAAAATATGTTGTACGTAGAGATCGTTTTATTAACAATTTAACAATTTACTTGTCCCTCAGGTGATCGTTTAAAAAGTTACACTGTATAGTATTACATTTAGACTTAATTATTAAACGTTAAAGCGACTGTATAACAAGTTATTGCAACTGAAAATGAGTTCTGACCAATACTTGCGCTGATAGAAGGGATTGAGGAAGTCACTGTGACTTTTCTTTGACACATACTCCATCTAAGGAATCTGTCGCTCTATTTTCTGATTTTCTGATAGCAACAAATAATGCCTGATTTTCTGATAAAAAACCAATTTCGAAAGTTTACTAAAAATAGCATTAATGCATGTATTGTATGTTTCTTATACACAGGCGGTATACATCTATCGGTAGGGTTACATTATTGACACATACTCCATCTAAGGAATCTGTCGCTCTATTTTCTGATTTTCTGATAGCAACAAATAATGCCTGATTTTCTGATAAAAAACCAATTTCGAAAGTTTACTAAAAATAGCATTAATGCATGTATTGTATGTTTCTTATACACAGGCGGTATACATCTATCGGTAGGGTTACATTATTTCGACCGTAATAAATATGAATAATAAAAGGCAACATTTATATTTTCAGTTAAAGAAAGACATATTTAAATAAATTTTGCATTATAAGACAGGTGATCCAGCAGCTGAAATGTACCGTAACTGGAAATGAATTTTTATTATCCATTAACAAGCAAGCAGCTTGCAACTACAATTTCTTTTACTTAATATATTCAACATCCTTTGTATTATATAACAGATAATTTCTTTTTTCACCAATTATTTTAATCAATTTAGATCCAAGTATGTGAAAGTATACGCTTTGCGTACTGAATGAATGTAGTAAGTCCACTTCGAGTATACTCCATAATGTCAAGGTTGAGTGGCGAATATGAATACCGGTTCTATACTTGACAGCCACTCAATTGAGTGTTCCTCGAGCTTTCCTTGAGCATTCCTCCAGTGAGTTCAAGTGGAGTATGAGTTTGAGTTCTGAATACGGGCCTTTGTCACCAGAGTACATCTAGGGCCATTAATCATACAAATGTATTGTATTTTCGCTAATCAGCTAGTTTGAGCCATGTAATGTAGTTCTGGCAGCAGAGACAATCTTGTACAGTCAAAGATAATATATTTATTTTTGTACCTTCTGTGTTGTGAGATCCACATGGCAAACATTTATACACATGCATCTTGTATAATATAAGGCTGATAGGTGCATCTGAAGTGGCCGTGATGGCCACTCGACAAAATCTAACTATATGGAGTGAACTCCAGCGAAACTAACCTTTATGAATACCAACTATGACTCACCTGAGCGATCCATGGTACCGTTAGGCAATTACACCTACTTACAACTACTTAACTCACTGAGGGTTAGTTTGAGTTTCGACTTAGAATACGGGCCTAAGGCTCGTATTCTATATCAGAACTCAAACTCATGCTCCACTTCAACTCGATGGAGGAAGGCTCAAGGAAAGCTCGAAGAACACTCAAGGGAGTTGCCGTCAAGTATAGAATCAGTATCTATATTCGGCACTCAACCTTGACTTTGTGGAGTATCCTCGAAGTTGACTTCTGCTACATGCATTAAGTTGGCAGTTGTTGAAAAATGGCAAAGCGTAGTTTCTTACAGACTTGGAAATAAAAATGAATTAAAAGAAGTTGTAAAAAATAATCATTACTAGAGTAGACAAAGTGTAGATCATGAACAGATTGCAAAAGCAAAGATCATGACCACCACTGGACAGGCTGCACAAGGTGTAAATCATGACCAGACTGCACAAAGTGCAGATAATGACCACACTGGACAAGGGGTACATCATGACCAGACTGGACAAAGTGCAGATAATGACCAGACATCGCAAAGTGTACATTATGACCAGACTGGAGACTGCTTCAAGTGCATATCATTACCATACTGGACAAGGTGTAGAACATGACCAGACTGCACAAGGGGAAGATCATGACTTCACTTTATATGGTGCAGAGCATGATTAGAATAAACAAGGTGAGGATCATGACCAGACTGAAGAAAGTGCAGATCAAAACCACGCTGCAAAAGTTGTAGATCATGACCAGATGGCACAAGGTTTAGATCATGACCAGATGACACAAGGTGTAGATCATGACCAGATGGCACAAGTTGTAGATCATGACCAGATGACACAAGGTGTAGATCATGATCAGATGGCACAAGATGTAGATCATGACCAGATGGCAAAAAGTGTAGATCATGACCAGATGGCACAAGGTGTAGATCATGACCAGATGTCACAAGGTGTAGATCATGACCAGATTGCACAAAGTGTAGATCATGACCAGATTGCACAAATTGTAGATCATGACCAGATGGCACAAGGTGTAGATTATGACCAGATGGCACAAGGTGTAGATCATGACCAGATGGCACAAGTTGTAGATCATGACAAGATGGCACAAGTTGTAGATCATGACGAGATGGCACAATGTGTAGACATGACCAGATAGCACAAGGTGTAGATCACGACCAGATGGCACAAGGTGTAGATCATGACCAGATGGCACAAGTTGCAGATCATGACTTGGTAGATCATGACCAGACGTGGCAACGTGTAGATGACTTAGCTGCACAAGGGGAGGATCATGACTTGTCGTCACATTGTGAAGATCATGAGTTGACTGCACAAGGAGAATATCCTGACCAGACTGGACAAAGTGCAAATCGCGACCAGACTGCACAGGAGGAAAATCATGACTAGACCTGGCAACCTTTAGATCATGACTTAGCTGCACAAAGGGAAGGTCATGACTTCACTCCACATGATGCAGATCATGACCGGACTGGACAAGGTGTAGATCTTGACAAGACTGCACAAAGTGCAGATGATGACCAGACTGCACAAAGTGTAGATAATTACTAGAGTGGACAAAGTGCAGATCATTACCAGACTCATCAAAGTGAAGATCATAACTAGAGTAGACAAAGTGCAGATCATGACCAGACTTGACAAAGTGCAGATCATTACTTGAGTGGACAAAGAACAGATTATGTTTAGATTATTTCTAGACTGCACAAGTTGTAGATCATGACCAAACGGCACAAAGTGTACATCATGACCAGATGACACAAAGAGTAGATCTTGACTTGATTTCAAGTGGTGCAGATCATGATCAGACTGGACAAGGGGAAGGTCATGAACAGACGAGCCAGAGTGTAGATCATGACTGCATTGCACAAGGGGAAGAACAGGACAAAATGGCACAAAGTGTAGATCATGACCAGATGACACAAAGTGTAGATCATGACCAGATGACACAAAGTGTGGATCATGACTTGGCTTCAAGTGGTGTTTATCATGATCAGACTAGACAAGGGAAAGATCATGAACAGATGAGCCAAAGTGTAGATCATGACTAGAATGCATAAGGGGTAGATCATAACCAGATGACACAAAGTGTAGATCATGACCACATGACACAAAGTGTAGATCATGACTTGACTTCAAGTGGTGTTGATCATGATCAGACTAGACAAGGGAAAGATCATGAACAGATGAGCCAAAGTGTAGATCATGACTAGACTGCACAAGTGGAAGATCATAACCAAATGGCACAAAGTATATTTCATGACCACATGGCACAAAGTGTAGATCATGCCCAGATGACACAAAGTGTAGATGATGACCAAATGGCATTAAGTGTAGATCATGACAAGATAGCACAAAGTGTAGATCTTGACAAGACTGGTCCAATTTGAGATTATGAATAGACTGCACAAAGGGAAAATCATGACCAGACTGGACAAGGTGAAGGTCATGACTTGACTAAACATGGCACAGATCATGACTAAACTGCACACGGGGAAGATCATGATTCCACTTCACATGGTGTAGATCATGACCATACTGGACAAAGTGCTGATCATGAACAGATAGCACAAGGTGTAGATCATGACCAGATTGCACAAAGTGTAGATCATGATCGGACTGTACAAAGTTCAGATCATGACCGGACTGTACACACTTCAGATCATGACTAGTTTGCATAAAGTGTAGAATATGACTACATGGCACAAAGTGAAGATCTTGACAAGACTGGACAAAGTGTAGATCATGACTAGACTGGTCAAATAGTAGATTATGAATAGACTGCACAAAGAGAAGATCATGACCAGACTGGCAACAGTTTATAAAACGATTATTCAATGTATTATACAGTATTGTATTGTTATTTTCATAGATTTTACACTTCAAGGGAGGTAAATTCAGCGTTAGAAGCAATATCTTTGATAGGTGTTATTCCCCATAATGGCATTGATGTTCATGGTGTAGGGTAATGTAGATTGCCTTGGTAGATCACTGATACTTTTATTATTACAGACGTTCCTGGAGTTTGCAAGTCCTTTTGAGGCAGTTTATGCGTCACATTTTACAGTGTTTTTGTATTCCTGTTTCTTTAAAAAAAAATTGTATTTCTTGCACGGAAAAGGATGCTTTATTTGAGAGAAGAACCTTCATGTGTTTTTTTCCACTACTTACCAAAATACCGTTATTATACGGGTGAAGAAGATACAAAGTGGCCACGGAATAAGG
>JAFMSR010000008.1:19439255-19456755 GCA_022818135.1 Saxidomus purpurata
CATTGGCGTAAGACCTTATTACCTGAAAATGAATAAGGGTCATCCACTGGTAATGACAAATCAAGTTCAAATGTATGCCAACTGGTTCTTGATCAATGACTCAGAATCAATTTCAATATAAAAGGTCTCGGTGACCTTGACCTTTGACCTCAAAATCTAAAGGGGTCATCTACTGGTCATGACCAACCTCCGCGTCAAGTTTCAAGATGCAAGACCAGAGCGTTCTCAAGTTATCATACTGAAACTGTTCTACTATTCTGGGTCACTGTGACCTTGACCTTTGATTTTCCACATCAAGTTTCAAAATGCTAGGCCCAATCGTTCTCAAGATATCGTCCAGAAACCGTTTTTCTATTCCAGGTCACTGTGACCTTTGACCTACTGACCTCAAAATCACTAGGGGCTATCTGTTAGTCATGACCAACCTCTACATCAAGTTTCAAGATGCTAGGCCCAGGCGTTCTCATATAGAAACCACTTGGTAGATGGACGGACGGACTCACTGACCAACATCTGAAAACAAGAGGGCCAAGATGGCCCTATATCTTTCACCTTGGTACAAGTCAACTTGCCTGGTGGAAGATAACTTGACAATGTTATATACCCAATTGGTTTTCCTATATACATCTTTGTAAAACAAATAACCCCCCTCCCCCCCCGCCACAGGTAAGGCCAATTTTAACCCCAGGGGCATAATTTGAACAAACTTTGAAGAGGTCTACTAGGCAATGCTACATGCAAAATATCTAAACTCTAGGCCTTGTGGTTTCAGAGAAGAAGATTTTTTAAAGTTTTTCCTATATAAGCCTATGTAAAACTAAGTGACCCCTGTGCGGGTCAATTTTGATCTGGGGGTCATTATTTGAACAATCTTGGTATAGTTCCACTAGCCAATGCTACATGCCAAATATCCAAGCTCTAGGCCTTGTGGTTTCAGAGAAGAAGATTTTTAATTTTTTTCCTATATAAGCCTAAGTAAAACTAAGTGACCCCTGTGTGGGGTTAATTTTGATCCCAGGGGCATAATTTGAACAATCTTGGTAGAGGTCCACTAGACAATGCTACATGCAAAATATCTAAGCTCTGGTCCTCGTGGTTTCAGAGAAGATCTTTAAAGTTTTGCATAAATAAGCCTATGCAAAACTAAGTGACCACCCGTGCGGGGTCAATTTTGACCAGGGGGTCATAATTTATACAATCTTGGTAGAGGTCCACTAGCCAATGCTACATGCCAAATATCTAAGCTCTAGGCCTTGTGGTTTCAGAGAAGAAGATTTTTAAAGTTTTTCCTATATAAAGCCTATGCAAAACTAATTGACCACCAGCACAGTGTCAATTTTGACACGGGGTAAAAATTTGAACAATCTTGGTAGAGGTCCACTAGACAATGCTACATGCCACTAATCTAAGCTCTAGGCCTTGTGGTTTCAGAGGAGAAGATTTTTTTAAAGTTTTTCCTATTTGTTGCCATAGCAACCAGAGTTCTGCATGGAATAGAATTCTTTGAACAAATTTGATAGAGCTTCATGCAAGGAACATCCCTGCAAAGTCTCATCAACATTGGCCCACTGGTTTCAGAAGAGATGTGGTTTGAAGGAAATGGTGGACGGACGGAAGTACGCCGGACGGACTGCAATCCTAACAGCTCACTCTGGCACTTCGCTAACAATATACCCCCCTTTTTTGAAAGGGGGCATAAACATATGACCACCCCCTGCGGGGCCAATTTTGTCACTAGGAGCATAATTTAAACACTCTTGATAGAGGTTCACTTTACACTGCCACACAACAAATATGTAAGCTTGGCTTTGCGGGAAGCCTTAGTTTTCCGTGTGTTGCTAGCAACCAGAGTTCTGCATAAATAATTTTAGTTTTTAGAGCTTCATGCAAGGAACATTCCTGTGAAGTTTTGTAGAAATTGGCATGGTGGTTAAGTACGCAATACATTGTATTGTTTGTAGCAAATTGTAGACGCCAGACACTTGTCAGAAACTGCAAGGCCTAGAGCTTAGATATTAGGTGTGTACCATTGTGTGGTAGTCCGCTTATTAATTTTTGCAAAGCATGCCCCTAAGGTCACCTGTTTTATATAGACTTGTACAAATAAAATACTTTTTAAATCTTCTTGTTTCATACCATTAATTAAGGCATAAAGCTGAGATATTTGGTATGTAATAATTATCATCTAGTGGTCCTCTACCAAGATTGTTCAAATTATGGGCCTTGGGTGAAACCTGTCCCTTGCCCAAGCTTACTTGTTTTATGTAGATACTTTTAAAAATCTTCTTGTCTAAACCACGAGTCCCAAAGCTTAGATAATGATTGTTGTATAGCATTGACTAGTGGTCCTCTATCAAGATTGTTCAAATTACACCCCTGCAGTCAAAATAAGGCACACCCCGTCCCCAGGTGTGATCACTTTACATAGACTTAAATAGGAAATTTTTTGAAAATCTTCTCCATAATTGCAAGGTCTAGAGCTTAGATATTTGGTATGTAGCATTGTCTAGTGGTCCTATCCCTAAACTGTTGTACCTTTGCCCCTATTTTCAAATTTCACCTTCTTGACCTAGTTTTGTTTTCAGTTTACAGTGTACTGTACTTTTTCTTTGATTTCTGCGATGCTGTTATTGGACTTGTATAATAGCCAATTGTACCGACGTGAGCGATAAAGGGTCATCATGGCCCTCTTGTTTATGTTACAGGTATCAAAAACATTTGGGTCTACTGATAACACATCCAAGATAACTAAATAGTCTTCTTTATAACACCCTCATACCTTTTAAGGTACCATTTAAGATTTTGATAAGGAACTGTTTGAAAGCCTCGTCAACCATTGTTCCTCCCCAGGCACCACCACTAGCAGAGTCTATTTCCTTCAGTGTGTCACCGTCTACAACTTGGTGTACTGTTATGTCAACAGTTCCTCCTGAAATGTATGCAAAAGTTTAAGTGGTGTAAACAGTCACTAAACGTCTAATTCTAGCATGTACATTACTGTTCCACCAGTGAAAACAAGAGTTGTTTGTAAAACATGTATGTCCCCTTTGATGCAGTCAGTAATGTTAAAAAAGAAATACATGTGGCCTAAAAGAAATTTTTGGCCTTAAAAAGAACAAAATTTTTTGGCCTTGCAAAAAAAGCCTCAATCATCTTCTGATTGTGCCGAAAACTCAAGAAACTGAAATTATTTATTGTGTTCAGCTAATACAAAGCATTTTTTTGATTGAACCTGTTTAGTCTAGAATCTGCTGCCATACGATAGGCTACATTTAACATTTACAGCTATAGATGATAGATAGATTTATTGTCAACATAAATGTACAATTTACATGGAACTTATAATTACTACAATAAAACAATAAGACTAACTTGTATGAATTAATATCTAGTCAATACATTTATGTTAGGCTAACACGAAAGAGCTAAAACAAACTCTTATTTCCATTGTGGTCCTTAAAACTAAACTTAAAAGCTAAACGGCTTTCACTATGTTTTAATATCTTTTACAAATCTACTTTTGTTTAGAGATTATTTTGATCATGTGATTCCCCACCCTGAGTGTGGGCCTTTAAAATTCAAGAGCATTTTTTAGCCTTTACATTTGTGCTCGGATGGATTATTGTTTCTTACATATCGGATTGGCATTTCCAGTGATTGTACCCATACCAGCAAAATCTGACTTGCACCCACCCTCCTATGCCATACGACTCTCGTGAATTACTTGTGACATAAAGTTATAAACATTGTGACGTCACTTTCCCAAACACAACATCTGAATATCGTTCGTTTTTATATGACAGTGCATCATTTTGATAAGTCTGTATCTAGAAATATACTTTAAAGTGAAAGATGGTATGCAAGAAAGTTTCTACTATGAGACATTTGGTTCAGATAGAAATATCCGTCACCTGAAGTAACTTTGGGAAATTGGCATGCCCCATGACAGATATTTCAATATCAACTATGTGCTCTTGACAAAATCATTTAATAATACTGGCACGCAACAAATTGTGTAAGACTTCTGGGTGGTTAATTTCACAAATTTGGAAAAAAAGGTTGCAAACAACTGAATAAGCTACCTCCGACATCAACTATCATGTACTTTGTACCGCTCTGGAATGGTGAGACCTTTGATGATGACTTGCTCGTACTGTCCTCAACCGACATTTTGTCAACCGGAAGATGCATGCAAAATAATGACGCCGCTTCCGGTTCCAAAGCTATAAGTAGATCCTTTTTTAATATTCCCGCCTGAAAAAAAATCGTTTTGAACTATATCACTGCTGTAAGTATGTTTTTTTACTATCTTTGGAAAAACCGCACTCAAAAGATACGGTTTTTACTGAAATGTCAACAAGAACGAATTTATCTGAAATACTGGTTGAGACAAGAGCGATTTTATCTGAAATACTGGTTTAGATTCAAGAACAATTTAATTATTTAATCCGAAATATTGATTTAGAGCCACAAGTATCTGGCAAAAACAAAATAAGAAACCTTTTGAGCTGCCTCCCGCATAAACTGCTTGGACCCATCATTCCATATTGCAGGCACTGTCAACACCCACTTGATGTCACCTCCTTTAATTTCTGGGAACCTGGAAAAATGCAAATGGCATATATCTTCCCTAAAATTGAATACTATAACTTGATAGAGATCACAATGGAAGACATGAAAAGGTGTGAAAAATGATGTTGTTCAACAGGATTCTGCATGGGTAATGAAATGGTGCACTCTTTGCTAAATCAAAGGTATGCAACTCTTGATCATAATATAATTATTTCCTGGCACGTCATAAAATCTGCACCACAGTCTTATGGGAAACATATGTCTAAAGATAAAATATGTTGGGTAAGAAATAAATTTGCTGATAAAATACATTTCTAAACAAGGGAAGCAACTTAGCATCTAACGGACAGTAAATGCAAAATGTTGGGAGGTCTCAAGTATACAAGAGTATTCATTCTTGTGCTGTTCCAACTTCACATTTTCATCTATCATAAATCATTGTTCCAAGTTTTATTCAATTCCTTCCAGTAGTTTCCAAGTTCTGTGCTGCCAGGACAAAATTTGGCAAATTATGCTTCAACAAATCTTTCAAGCACCCAAGAGTTAAAACTTTTGCACTGGGCGCAACTTCACATAGACATCAATCACTGTTCCAAGTTTCATTTAATTTATCCCAGTAGTTTCCAAGTTCTGCTCCAGGCAAAATTTCATTGAAATAGAATAATAATACGAGGAGTAGGAAGAAACTTAAATATATTTTTTGTCTTCCCTATGAACACAATTATGACCCTACATGTAAACGCAGGCCTGAATATCATCTAGGCTTTATAAACGAATATCTGACCCAAAGTTTGTGAAAATCATTGAAAGGGTTATGAAAACTAATGACCCTTAAGTGAGACATTGACCATGAGCTAGTGGGGTTGGACAGTGGGTTATGCATTCACCTTGATGAGATGAACATTTTTATCCAAAATTCATGAAAATTCCTTTAAAGAGTTATATCAAAAACCTAAAACATGTAACTGAAAACATGAAAAAACTGTAACTGAAAACATGTAACTGAAAATACTTACTTTGACTTTATACTGTTTATAAGATGATTTTTCAAATATTCTATTGAAATGCTGAACACCTGTAAAGCTCTCAATTTCTTCTTTTTGTCATCTTCAACAATCATGTCACGCTTTAAGCCCTAAAAAATTGAAATCAAACGAGAGTTTAAATCTACAGTAACTGTTGTTATCACAAACACTCAGCTATTTGCCGACCTCACCCATAAGTCAAAAGGTATGTGTTGGTTTGAAATGGCTGAGTGTTTGTGATAACAATTGTAGATTTAAACTTTGGTACTCATGAGAACAGGACAAATTTCCTGGGATAATCATGTTTGATGTTTCATCTAAAAACAAAGAATTATGTAGTTGAGATGAATATAGTGACTCAGTTATGACAGGCAAAGCAAAGGCAATTACATCCGAGTTGATACAGAACAGGAATAACTTTGTTCTTAGTTGAGTGAGATGGGGCTTTTTGCACGGATGTGCATGGTGATCATGATCTGCACTGGTTGCAAAGGCCATAACAATTGTTGCCAGGAGAGTGAAGGTTAAAAAAGGACGGAAATTAGATGTTGGCATCTTTATACTCCTCTTACTATAGAGTCTTTGACGGAATCATAGAAACTAGGAAATAAAACCAGGCACACGAGGGTTGAAATGAATATTCAGATATTTGCGAACGGATACAAACTGGTAAACATTCAAATTCAACTTCAGTTTTTGAGTACAGGTACACTTGTTATTGTTATGTCTTGCATGGAACTGGAAACTTCGGATCAAGCTGACATTGTTCACATTTCATTTTGTAATAAAGTCAAATTAGAAGCATAAATCTACAAAAATTGTAAAAATCAGTAAGTTCTTACTTTTACTTCTACTTATATACAAGCTAATCTTTGGCAAGTTAACGAGAATGACATTTTAAGTAAGGGTTTGATTACACACTACAATTACGGTACTCTAATTAGTCCTGTACAGCAGAAGCTATCTCTCGGAAGCAGTGATTGACAATGGTCATTGCAACACATCACGATGCATTTTGCTTATTAAGTATCTTTTTTTTATCGAACAATAGAATAATGACTTATAAGATTTACAAATATTCTAAGCGCATTTCCAACATTCATATTAACCTTACTAGATCTATACACATGCATATATTTTATAATGTAACTAAAGGCTTCAGAACTTACTTGTGCATTATACAGAAGCATCTTAAATCTTCTGAAATAATAATAGTCTTTGTGCTTTCCGTCGGCGACCAAGTCTCCATAATCATTCTCAGCCTCATAACCGAAGGATTTAAACGTCTTGTCTGCGTTCAGAAGTAAAATTGACGGAGTCTTCAAAGATATAAGCTGCTGAGACCCTGCCACCCACTTTGTATGCGCGAAGACTTTTGTCGGGTCTGTCTCATATTCGTGAATCAGTGAATATGCGTAACCAGAGTATGTTGTGCCAAAGTCCATTGCCGCGACAACAATGTGGTCGCTCTTGGACTTCCTCGGTGTCTGACTTGCACTCGCCATGATCAGTTCTGAAATGTCAGTCAGGCTACCATTAGCTAAAGTAGATATTGACATTTCTACCACTGGTCTGGGCACTAATATTAGGACCCAATTACAGTACTGATATGGGTAGGATTTAATTAATATTGCATTTAATGAACAGTCAACATAAGCTGATAAGCTCTAGGCCCCTACTGTCGGTAGGGCTTTTTGCTTTATCAAAACTGGTTAAACCAAACATAATTATCGTCATACTATCACTTCTCGACTGTTCTGTTAGTTAAATGATCGATTCTGAGTTCTTGATATGTTTTTCTACAATTTTTCGTCCATTTAAGTTTAATTTCAAAACCGAAAGTAGACAAGATACTAAATTGCAATTAAGGATCGGCAAATATGCAAGTTTTCTTCATATTTCTACTCAACTGTGCACGATTTAGGGCGTACATTAAAATCATTATCATTCATTTAAGTTTAAATGTATTGTGCTGTACATAAATTACGTGATATATGAGACATCAGCTTTAGAAATCAGAAACTACAAAATTTTGACATTTTTGTTCCGGGTTACGTCCAATCTTTATATTTAGCATCACAATATTTTCCATATTACCCGCTATCCTTTGTCTTACCGTTCTGGTTTATGCTTGTATTTATGTTTTCATATCAAATGGAATATTTAGTAAAAAATTAACAAAAATCAGTTCTAAACATGCATTTTTACTTGTCTTGATACCAGTCCCTCTCGTTCCTGTCTCGCAATGCAGGGAACCAATCTTCTCGTAATTTCTTACGCTGTTACCTCCCCTTAAACAGCAAATAGCTTTCAAAAAAGCTAGCAATAATTTGATACTACTGTATGTTTGTCAATTTAAATGTAAATGCGGACTCAACTGTTTTCTGAATAAAGTCGCTTAAATACAGCTAACTTTTGTCTGCTGTAAAGATTTCCAGTCTTTTACGTCTTGCACGGCTATCCTTATTTTGAAGATCATTTACAAACAAAAAATAGCGAAAAAGAAGCATGTTAACCATGATGCAAAAAAGTCCTTGTGAATGACTGGAACATTAAATCTGAAGCAAATTTTATACAGGTCCGTCCATGAGATTAGTAATTTTAGCTTATATTCGTGGATGAGACCTCTTGTGAATGGAACATGTGCTGTAAATAACATATATCTGCGAGTAGAAGCGTAAGAATACCCCAAGAACGTTTCGTTTTGGCTGACACTAGAAACCTGAAATCAGTCTGGTCATACTGTTCAGCCTGTAAACTTTTACTATGCACTCATTGGAACCATAAATTGATACTGTCCAAATTGAATGTTGCACGGAGAAGTCCACAGTTTAAGAAATTTAGCGGGATCACATGCTAGCTGTTACATACGCTACTTTACGTCTTTTATAAAGATGAAAAGAGAAAAAAATATGACAACATTTGAGCATTTCGACATGCAAAATAAATATTCCTTGTCTATCAAAATCTGCAATTACTCTTTAACAGAACTCACATGTTAACGTGAACAGTGGTGCATTCGATATAAATTTAGGTACATCAATATGACAGTGTATATTTGTCCGTGTATTTAGTAAAATATACCTAAATAATCAATCAAAAGTGTAAATCTGTTCAACTAACTGTTATGAAGTTGTCCCAAATCCACTTATTTCAATCACGGAAGTATACACTACTGTAATGTATACATCCGTTTCAATACATATATAATTTTCCTTAACACAGCCGCCATTATTGGTCAGTGGCGTCACCTATTATTACGGTGTACAACTGGTCGTCGCTTCAAGTGTGCGAATAATCTTCCTTGAGCGAGATGTAAGGATGTTGTTTACGGAAGTGTTATTAACGGGGTAAATATTCACAACGAGATTTTCTCGTATGATTAATCCCAATATCAAATACAATCGTTACAATTTCTCAAAAACATAATGGAACATTTAAAAAATACGATTGTATACGGTTGTTGTCAAAATAGTTCCCGACTGTATGATGTCTGCCACACAGCGCAAGGCGTTGTGGTCTGAGTTACAATGCTCTGTATTTATTCAAAAGGTGAAGAATAAATTGTTATTTTAGAATTACTTGAAAGATATATAACTTATATATCAGGTTCATGAGTTTTCAACGGCAGATAATCGATTTATTGTACGTAGCTTGCTCGATACACGAACTGGCTGAACTCAGCAAATTTCCGTGGGTTTTATAGATCATTAAAATTAGGCAGTCTGAGGTTTGACAACTATAAGATATCAAATCCAAAATACGGGTCAAATCAATGAGCCGAATGAATTGGGATACCGGGTTATGAACAAAGACAAAATTCCTTAATCAGCAGTCCGAGTTTCATTATCTTTTTATCAGAAACCCCTTTTCCGGCCAGGATAGAAAATCATGCAATGGCTTTATTTAAAACATTCATGGCTGGTTTTGTATTGCCACACCAAAGTTCTGTCAGAATCATAAGCTAGGTCTCTACTGTCGCGTTTCTGAACAACTTTGACATACTGCAAGATCTGGCTAAGAAAGCTATTATAGTTGTCTGCTTTTTTGTAAAAAAGAAATCATTACATATACATAATGTGCTTACTGATTAAAAAAGAAAAGATCTTGAATTTGTCTATCAAAACTCCAAATTACTCAATGCCTAGTTGTCACATAGTAGATTTAAGACTTGTAAAATTAAGACTCTTTTCTCAAACACGTGGCACAAATTTCATAAACGGGATTTTCAGCGAGTTCCTGAACTATAAACACAAGACCGAAATAAGACCAAAAGAAAAATATGTGTGCTTTGCTTCTTCTTGCCAACAAAACTGTCGGCAGGTGGTGGGTGGGGCGGGGGTATTATTTTTTCAGCTTTGCCCCTGATTTACTTGATAATTGCTATCTTTTTTTTTTTATCTTTTTCTTATTTAAAAAATTTGAGGTCAACATTTAAAATGTAAGGTCGGTCGGGCGAAACACACTCTATTTTCGTGGCCTAAGAAAAAAGTCTGCTTGTCTGCTGTCTCATGTTTATCAATTTTTGTGACTGAAAGTCGAATTATCTAAATTTAACTTTTGTTGATAAATCATATTTTAACATATAAAATCCTGAAAAAAACTATTAAATTAGTTAGTTATAACCTTATAATGTGCTTAATTAATACATTCATATGCAGAGCAATCTGAATAAAGTACGATGAAATGAAGATAGAAATGTTCAGGTATATACATATATCAAACGGGAAGCGTTGGGTGCGTCGCTCATGTCAAAAGTAAGACTTGCGACTTGTTAAGCACACTCTAAGGTTCGAATAATTAAGTAAATAAAAAAATAGTTAATTAATTAATATACTAACTGTCGACATAAAATACTCACGATACTTTACTATACCTGTTCTTTATGCTTTGCGTTTGCGTGTCATCACCATTCACCTCCCCATTGCTCAACGCACTTCATAGCAATTTGCTAGACGCACCTTCGTTTATATTATCAACCGTGATTCACTTAAGAAATTATAAATGTGTCCCTGCATTTTATTATTGTTCGCATCCAGAACGACTGACAATATTTTATCCAACGGTAAAACACTGGGAGGCATTTATTATTTTGATACTTACACGGTGTTGTGTTTGAAAAAAAACACGAAACTTTTCCAACTCGTAGCAACATTTCATTGTTACTTCTAAACATGTAATGCAATTTGGACGTGTTTGCTTACATACATCAAATGCGTACATCATTTACTGCACGTGTTGCATTTGGTTAAAACTTCTCGATTATGGCCATATTACGCAGCTAAATCTGCAAGATCCCGCCCACATCACGCAGTTAAATCTGCAAGATCCCGCCCACATCACGCAGTGGCTAAATCTGCAAGATCCCGCCCACATCACGCAGTTAAATCTGCAAGATCCCGCCCACATCACGCAGTTAAATCTGCAAGATCCCGCCCACATCACGCAGCTAAATCTGCAAGATCCCGCCCACATTACGCAGTTAAATTTATACTTCCTGTCTATTTCAT
Source organism: Saxidomus purpurata (assembly GCA_022818135.1). NCBI lineage: Eukaryota > Metazoa > Mollusca > Bivalvia > Venerida > Veneridae > Saxidomus > Saxidomus purpurata. Next base: position 19,450,363 of record JAFMSR010000008.1, read on the forward strand.
CACTCGGTCAAGCCTATGCTAAATCCTACCCATATCACACAGATTAAAATACTCGACCCTTCCCATACGAAATACTATAGCAGCTGAATCTACAAGTATTTTATATTTTAAGCATTGTATCAATATCAACACATTTTAAATAACATAGAAATCAATTTTACTTTCAGGGGCTAGATCAAATATTTGGAGACCGGGCGTCAGGCAAATTGGCCAAACATCAATGCAGTTAAGCAACGGGCCCTATACAAAAGCTGGTGGCAAAATAAATGCAGTGCATTAGCCATTCAAGATCCCCAGCTGCCCCGGTGGAATCGATTGATGATGATATAGAGTCAAGGGAACTAAGCGGCAACACAGCTACGACATCCACCTAATACTGGATGAGCGCATGGTCATTGAAAGGTGGTGGAGGCAGTTCAGGGGTATAAATTGGCCTCGTGCAACCGCTGCACAGTATGCTATTATCCCGTACCTTTAACCGTTTATACATGAAATATTTGTCTGAACTCCAGGATATCTAGAAAAAAATGCTTATTACCTTATCAATGGGATTTGGAATTTCAACCCCTCGTGTGGCTAATAACAGACTGAAGTTAAGTCTGAACTTAAAAAAAGTTCGTTTGGGGTAATAAAGTATGGTAGATAAGTCAAAATGAAACTTGCAACCAGGATATCAGAATAGAAATTAAAATTTTCTTATTACTTCTATATCCAATTAAGTTTGGGATTTGGAATTTCAAGGCCCCTTCATAAAGCATTGCATTACAGATTATGAACTGTGATACCAAACTGTTGTCATATGTGGGCTAGTAAAAGCAATGGCTAGATTGTCAAAAGCTGATAAATCATGTATATTTATTGTTCAAATATAAACAACGTTCAGCAAACAGTGTCATCTCTTTAGCATTACCTTACAATGGTAAAGCCTGAGGAGAACGTTAAGGTTACGGTAAAGGGTTTGTGTTGAACTATACGAAGAAATCTGGTTAGACACTTAGCCAGAGGAAATAATCCATTTAATGACAACAGTAGTTAAACTCAAGATACATGGCATATACTCAACAGTTCAAGCTATAAACGGATTGATAATAAATCTCAACATTCAGTAGTGCATGATACAATCTTGAGGCCGGAGATACCGCATCTGCAAACTAATTCATTGGCAAATGCTTGCAGAGGAAATTTCAAATGTGCAGACAATATTAAAATTACTGTTGCAGTTTTTATTATCTGTCAACTTTAATAATGATACGAATGTGATGATGCTACGAAATGCCTTGCAAAACGCTCCATTATTTCATTATACCTGCTAAAAGTTGAAGTATGTGTTGCCTCTATAAATAGTTCATGTGCACTATGTCTGTTGCCTTTTCTCATAGTCGGACGGTTTAAATATCTGGTTGTTGCTTTGTAGGTGTAAGTACTTACTTTATACATTATATATATATTTATTTCTCACCCTGTGAAATATGACCAATATCCTCCTGGCAGTCGTACCACGTGACAGTCAGTTACTGGAAGAATTCCGTAATTTATTTAGATCCATATTTGGACGCGCGTGGAGGTCCGGTTAGGTTACCACCGGTTTTTCTTACACACGTACACAGTTATAAAACCTATATTGGACAAGGCACCAGCTGTAACTCATCAAATATAATTTGATATTGTACTCAACAATGTATAATAACCTCACATAATTACATTTTTATGTAAATTTTATGTTTTAATGGATATTGACATGTACATGTAATATATTTTCGAGTTGTCCCACAATTTTCGAGGAGACCTCCTCTTGAAGGGGCACTGTGTTCGAACTGGTGAGATACGGAAATAAAACTTAACAGCACCCATAGTACTGTTGGAACTCCTAATTATTTGGCTGTGTGTGACGCATTTCAATGAGTAAAGCCATTATCAGATTACAAATGTATGTCTTGAAATTCGGTTCTTTGTTTTATATAAATGAACATTTCAAGCTACTATAGTAGCCATCTGAAAACTCTTCATAGTGTTTTATAACTATGTATACAAGTTGAACTTCAAGCAGAAGAATACAGAGAAATATGACAAATGTAATTAAATTTGATTCCAATTAAAAACTGTAAACATATCATTACTTGCTTGTATCACAGAAATACATCTTTATATAAAATAGTGCGGTTTTGAAATGTCCATACATATCAGTGTAACGTTATAATTCAATACGCGTAAGATAAGTTTACGGTGAGGTAATTGTGTTGATTGATAGGATAATGATAGAACTATGTTCGTTTCACTCTAAAACAATGTTGACATATGTCTTTCTTTCGTATTCAAGTTATTTCTTCAAGAAAAAAGAGTTGCCAGAAAGACTCTTATAATTGTTTTGCAATATCTTTGTAAAAATTACTGCACTTATCGATTTAAAGGCAAAGCCATGAATGTTTTTGGTGTACAAATAAAGGTCATTTCTGTCAATAAGACATCTTTCTTGATAAAATGAGAGCTATACTTGCAAATGTGATCCTTTGACTTTAATGACAATTTAGCTGATATCATGGTTGCCATATAGTGTTATAGTGATCAAAACTTGTATAGACCCCCACCCATCCTAGGAGATAAGAAAAAATCGCTTCATTATTAAGACTCGGAATAACTGAAATATTAATTTCCCCTCTTATTTACCATGCCGTTTGAGTAGTAGTATTCTCATAAGTGTTACTAGTAACATACTGAGTTATTAAAATGATGTGATGGGATTTTATGTGATTTGTTCTGTTCTGTTACAGTGGTGAAGGGAACGACGCTACTCGGATTTCTAGACTGAAGATTTTTTTCATGTATGCATGTTCTATCCGTCCTCGTGCAATGATTGTTAATTGTTGTGTGCACATATTTCTATTACGTCCCTATCTTATAATCCCAAATTTTATGTACAAACGTGTATAAATATTGCGCATATCGAATGTTAAGCAGAATCAATCACTCCCATCAATGACATGTGACTTCAGCAAAAAGTCAAAATTTGCTTTCGTCGATTTATTTGATTTTTCTTCTCTAGCTTCAACTAAAACTTTGGTTCCCCCAAAAATCATCTGCACCCATACACCGCGATCTTTCCCACCCGATAGATCAGGAACATCAACTTCAAGCTGACCAACATAATTATGTGCAGCCGACATCTGTTACATATAGTGGGTCCTCGTCAACGGACGAGTAAACATAAAAAATATAGAAACCTGGTCGGCATCTAGAGGTGTGTACCGTTTTTTCGTCTGAGCCTCACCTACACTAAGTTCCTGGCCCTTCTTTACATGTACAGCAAACACATCCTTACATTTAATCTTACCGCCGATTTTCACCTTCTTTGCTTTTGGATGGACGCCATATTTGAAATCACGGTACACACTAATACCATAGGAACATTTAGCAATGCGTGAGACAATGGTAACCGGATTATGTCCAAAAATAACCGCTCCTCGCAAGACGGCTAATTCTGCGTCCTCGGGAATTATCAACCTTTTGTCAGGGAAATTGGATCTTATGGCTTCTTGTAAAATAGGCGACTCGGAAAACCCACCGACCAGTAGGAACGTTTTTGTTCCAGCGCTTGATTTCTGCTTGAAGATTTCTTTGACATGTTTTACAATATTGTTGCAAGACTCGTCGAACCATGAACTGAATATGCTGGCATCCACTCTAATTTTGTCTCCAGTACAGGTTACTTTACCCTCAAATTCTTTCATTTCACTAACGGCGGCTTTCAATGTCTTCCTCGTAACTTCTTTGAACATTTCACCAAATCTAACTGGGATCTTTATTGTCTCTTTAGTACGCTCGTCTTTACATCCATTTGGTTTTACACTTCTCTTTTTCATTTCGAATTCCTTAAAGAGAACGACCCAGTCTTCTTTGGCGTCTTGTTGAAATTTGTCAAATAACTTTGTCCTGTGGTCATCTGTAAGATATAGAATAGAAATTTAACTTACAAATGTAACTGTATCATACTCTTGATTGTAGCTGAAGAGTCACAGTAGCTGTTAGAGTCTAGCAAACGCTGAACCATTATAAAGATTAAAACACAAGCTTATTATTCTTGTCTAAACGCCAATGTAAAATATGTCCTGCTAACAGAAGATATAACTCAAATTTATTTTGGAAGGGCAATCTAACTTTGATATACATGCAAACTGCATACCGACGATTTTACGGAGAAAGTTCTCAAATGCTCTGTCAACACATGTACCACCCCATGCACCTCCGCAGGCGTAGTTTAATTCTTTCAGCTTACCATCTTCTACCACTTCATAAATATAGATCTCGACAGTTCCACCTTGAAAACAACTCCAATTATACAAAACGGAATAAAATTATTGGAAAACGAAATACTATATGGACTCCTTACTTATTTTTGACAACAGCCCCACCCACGCCCCCGCCCCCCCCCCACCCCACCCCCGCCCCACCCCACCCACACACACACATACTTATCCAAATCAAAAGGTATATCCAGAGTATTTTAGAAGGGATTATATTGACCAACAGGATCATAAAAAACCAGCATTTTATAACATTAACGCTGATCTCTCATTTTCTTTCTACTTCAAAACCAAAAGCAAAAGTCAACCATATTAAACCATTTCTAGTGTTTTACTAGTAGATTTTGTACTTCGATAGTACAGACTGTAGACGTATCAAATAGAGATCTACATTGTTGTAGTGAGTAAAATACAAACATTGTTTTTCTATAAAAGGAGATATGAGATCTCTTACCTCCAATATCCACCACCATGTATCGTGTTCCTTTTGCAAACAGAGAAATCTGTGACGACCTTGTTCCGGCCTCCATTATCATTTTGTCAACCGGAAGATGCATGCAAAACAAAGACGCAGCTTCCGGTTCAAGGGCGATAATCAAGTTATCTTTCTTGATGCCAGTCTAAAATGTGTTAAAATAAGAATATTTCGTATGTCGCTTACTGTTTGTAATATGGAGATCTAAATGTGTATCAATGTGGCTAACCAACATGACCTTTTGGTAACGTTCCGGTCAACAGTCCACCCTCCTCCAGCTCAAGTAAGTGTTTTTTTCAATATCTTTGCTAATACTTAATGGATTTTCTTGGACGGTCGTTGTTGTATCCTAATCACATGAAAACAGAAGCAAATTAAAGTGATTCTTTGCAAATCTCCGGTTGGCCTTTCAATTTCCGAAATTAATCGAAACTTGTTTTGTTCTTAGAAATACTAATAAACGTGTTTTTGAGATTCTTAAAAAATGGTATCGTAAACAAACAAAAGGGCATTGCAAACACTCGATTTCTTACTTGCAACCTTCGGTGTCTACAAAGTCATTTACAACAGTTTTAATAAGGCAAAACTGGATCATATAACGTACTCTCATGCAATGAATATTGGCGTATTACGAAGGGAGCAGGGTATAGTTTCGTACTTCAGCCCCTGGTGATTCTTTTTAAATAATAAAGAGTACCGCTCAAAATCCTTTAAATAGGAAGGCATTATATACTAGTCATTAAACAAAAATACCTGATATGGCTTTAAGATTATGAGGAAATTAGGCCAAAGCCTTCTGTATTTTTTTGATCGGACACGTTTATTGTGTTTAAAGGTCTCCCTGACCTTTGACCTGCTAACCTCAAAATAAATATGGACCATCTACTGGTCATGGGCAACCTACTAAAAAGTTTGAGGACAGTGCTACCCTGCTAAATCTTTATCTAGTTATTGATCAGACAATTTTTCTGTTGAAGGTCACGGTGACCTTGACCTTTGACCTAGTCAAAATCAAGAGTGTTCATTTTTTTGTCGTTACCAACCAACTTAAGTTGGGGAACCTAGGCCAAATCATTATCTACTTATTGCTCGGACAAAGTTTGATCTACTGACAGTCCGACCTACCGACATTGTGCAAACCAATATACCTATCTGTCTTCGATGGGGGCAAAATTTAAATGTGTTAGACCTTTTCAGCCGCTTCCCTCATGAACTGTTTTGAGCCGTCACTCCAGATAGCCGGAACAGTTAACACCCAGCGTATGTCATTCGGTGTAATTCCGGGCCTACTGGAAATAAAAGAACAAAGTCCGCCTGGTTCGCCATTAGCGTATAGTAAGGCGCTCATAATTCGTCGTTGCTTAGACCATATATAATACTACCGTATTTGTTTCAATTTGATCTACAATTGAGTTATATTTTCCGATTACCGAGCACAAATGGAAAACGAGTCTTTCTAGCTGAGATAAGCATCTCAAAAATAAATTTTTAAATGGCGACGCTTTTGTCCGTTATGGAAGAACGTCACACAGTCCAACGATAATTATGTCATGCCGTGCTTAACCTTTAACACCCCCGCAAATCACCCACTTTCCGGGAAGAAAAAAAAAAAAAAATTTT